>VWZD01009086.1:78215-88686 GCA_013396695.1 Sakesphorus luctuosus | reverse complement strand
GCCGCTCCAGGCGTTCCCTCCTTGTCGCGCCCCCTCCCTGCGCGCCATCCCCGTGCTCCCGGCCCGGCCCGCTCCAGCCGCAGCAGGCGGGACGGGCCGAGCTGGCATCCCTTCCCGCAGCGCTTCCCGCCGAGCTCCGTGCTGGGGAGGCGCTTCGGGAAGTGACAGGAATTTCTTCCCCCTCTTTCCCACTGAACTCCGCGGTGCACCCGGAGCGTGAGCGGCAGTGGAGGTATCGGAGCACAAAGCTGTAGGGGATGAGCAGGCAGCAGTACCTGCAGTCTCTTCTCGCACAGCTTGAGTCACTGCCCTTGTGGGCCTCTGGATTCCTGTAACAGTTTTAAACGTCGACCCTCTCAAAGCTGATTGACGAGCTATTCCACTCGTAAACCCTTTTAGCACTGGAAACGTGTAGGTGAAACACGTGTGTTAATAAATGGTGTTGCGTAATTCATCTTAGGATTTTGACTTAGTTCTGTGTTAGGTCCTTTATCTAGTTTAATGCTTGGTTTTGCAAAGGTCAAGTTGAGTGACTGTGGCAGCTTGCCAATGTCCACATTGGGAAGAGAAGGCTCTTTTTCATTCCAGCCTTAAGGAAATAGTTTTTAGATATGGTAGGTGGTGTTCCTTACTGAGTGCTGCATGGAGTTAAAACCAGCCGTATTTCAGCACAGATACTGTTCAGATGCTTCCTGTCGATGAATATCATCTGACAGGCATGTTCCATCCCCTGAAAGTCAGTTGCACATGCGGCTTCCTTGTGTATTCTGAGTGGAAATAAAATCCAAGGTAATTCTGTGCTTCTTCAGTCCTGTTCAGCATGTCCACTGAGTGTGGTAAGCTGGAGAGGACCGCTAGGTATAGCGGGTTACCACATCCACCTTGAAATAATTTCATAAAATAAAAAATGGAAAATTCCATCCTTACATAAATGTTTAGGGTTTTTTATATAAACATAGTAATGGTAGCTTTGGGGGCAGGGACTTGTAAAACATGTGTTTGGTCGCTAACACAAATAATTGCCATTGGACTAAAGAGACCTGAAGGGGAATACAAGAATGCTCTTATGTGCTTCTTTACCAGTAGGAAGTTACGGTTCTCTTTCAGTCTTTCATTCATTGTTTTTCTTAAGGAATTAGTATTTTGGGAGCAGAAAGGGATTTTGATTTTTTTGTGTTTCCCATCTTATTTCTGCTGAAAGAAGGAGTTTTCTATCTTGACTTTTAATTTCAGCTTATCAGAATTAACTTCCTGCTATAACTTGTAGTTGGTAAGGGTCTTCTATTATGCTCATTATTTCTCTAGTGTTCATACTTAAAAGGCCTTTTCTGGAATGTCACCAATTGTTTTATCAAGGGATAGTAGCAATTGAATTAATTTCCACACCAAAGCCTCATTACAAAATGTGCTGGTTTTCTTGTGATGCACAGTGATGTCTGCAAGGTCTCTTCTATGGGTTCTTTTATAGTAGTTTAACAGTAGCAAATGTTTCTTTTAGCTTGTTTAAACCTTACTTCCATCTACAGAAGAACTCATTCTTGTCTTAAAAAGGCTTAAGATGTCTTAGCTGTTTGTGTTATGTGTGTGTGTGTGTAAAAAACTTTGTAATTACAAAAAATAATGTATATAAATTACTTGATTTAAAGAGCAAAATTATTGTTTATGCTGATGTTCAAAACTGACTTCTTGGTAAGATCTTAGTGTCTTACACTGTGTAAAAAATTTGTAAACTTGGATTTGAAAGAAGCTGCATTGAAAACAATTTAAAGTGAATTAGTTACAAACGGCTTATAATTATCTAAGAGACTGTTTATCCAAAGGCTTTTCTTTTTTTAATTTCTTTAAATGCTAAGTGGAGATTATGGAATTATAGGTTATAATGCAAACACTGCATGTTGAAAGGAATTGAATTAGCTTTTATATACGGATGAAGCAAATGCTTAGCTGAAGGTGAAGAAAGGCCAAACATGGCTTTATTTTGCTGGTATAAAAACCTGGTGTTTAAAATTGTCTGGGTATTGACCAGTGGCATGTCTGTAATGCTGAAGTTCTCCTGCAGCTTTTGAGGAATACAGTGAGTCCATAGTACAGACAAGTTGGTCTCTGCTTCAGAGGTCCCTGTTTACAGATCAGGATATTAGCTTAAGTTACCGTTTCAGGTGCATGTGCCAGGCTGTGTGGTGGAGTGACAGCACATGGAAACAGCTGTCTCTGTTGACAGTTGTTCAAAGTGGATGATTCAGGCAGAATCAGCTGCTGGGAGGAATATCTTCAGACTTAGCATAAATTGGTGGACTTCATCTGACCATTCTTAGTTTTCTGAGAAACTCGATTTGCATATATTTCTATTGAGTTGCTTTAATTGGCTATTATTTCAGAGAATGAATTTGTGTACTGTCTGAAAAACAGAAAAGCTGAGATAGAAATAGAAATATTGGGGATTATGCCTGCTACTTGTGCCAGCATTTGTGTATGAGTAAGTTTGTGCATGATAAAAAGTAGCAGTATGGTTTTTAAGGCATTAACCAGTTAATGGATTCAAATATTTGAAACAACTTTAAGCTGGGAATTTTTCAGAGCTTGGCAGATGTCAAATACAGAGTTGGAATTGCTTGGTGATTGTAGATCAGTTGTCCTGATCTTCTCTTAAACAGCCCTGACTTTCATTACTTTCCGTTGTCTAAGATTTTGGAAGTGCGTGAAGAGAAACAGCTGCAATTGTGCTCTGAAGTAAGAGGAGTTTTGTGTATGCTTTATGTTTGGCATATGTTTTCATGACAAGATGTAGGACTGTCTTGGACTACTGCATTTTGTGCCTGCCTTTCACAGTTGTATAAGACATGACAGGGCCATATGTAAGACTGGCTGATCTAGCGGGAGTGCAATGAAATTGGGTATGTGCTTGGAAACCAAGTAGATGATTCAGGGCATTCTGCATAGTACATTCCAGCTTGTGCCACTATATCATGAGGTCATCTTTAGCGACCAAGTGTCTTCTCTGTTTTTCAAGGTTTGTTTTTAGGGATTTTTTTGTGTTTGTTTTTTTTTTTTTTGTTTGGTTATTTTTTTTTAAATTTCTAAGCCTTTCATTTGCTTCCATTTAATAATGCCTCTGCTGAACCTTCCAAGAAGGTCAGATGGTTTTTGAATTTTCTCATCTGGGTTATTACTATTAGATTGGAGTCGGACTGGAATACTTAGCTGTTAGCAATCGAAAATAACAGCTTAGTAGAATAATGGAATATCATTATCAGGTATCATAATTGATCATTCTAGTTTTTAATGGGCTATTTACAGGTTTAACTAGACTACTTTTTATAACAGTTGTTTTATCTTTTCTTATTCATCATTTGAAATGAGTATTTTGGGTAGTTCAGATGTCCCTGGGTTTTTTGCCTCCACCTTCCCCCTAGTAGGACAGAATTAGGTTTCCAACTTCTTTCCTTTCCCTGTCTCTTTATTTCATTTTCCTTTTTAAGTGTAACAAACAAGACTATGAGTTACTGTATATTTATTACTACAAAGAAACATTTTTTTTGCTGTAGCATTTTTAGAAATTTTAATCTTGTCTACTTTGCAACCATATTTTATTTTGCCTAAAAACTTTTTCCTTGTGTTTGCTTTCAGAGACCTGTAATTCTAATTCAGGCTGATGCTTTTTGTGTTAAGTGGAAAAACAACGTTATACAAATATCTTTTCAGGAAGGATCATTTCTCTCCTGTTTCCCATTGTCCCTTTGTGCCTTTTATGCTAGTCTGTTATCCAAAGGTGATCAAAAGTGACTCTATTCATTCATGTTGGCCACCGTCTGCTATTATTGTTGTTTATTCTTTTGTGAACTTGTAACCAAATAATTAGCTTGCCCTATAATTTTATGACTTAAAAAGTAAGTTTGATAAGGAAGAAGCATTGAATATGAGGTCTATTTTTAATGTATACCAGTAATTTCTTAACATCTCTGTATGTGGAAGAAGTATGACAAAAAACAATTTTGTAAAATGCTCATCAGGTGTTTGTAGTAGCATTACTATTTCTAAATCTTTTTTCGTGCTTAGAGTCAAGCCGGTGAACTGCCTTTTCTAGAAGTGAAATACATTACTTTCACAAAAATGAAAACCAAATACTTGTGCTATGGGCATAACATAGAAAAAACACTGCAAAAGACAATTTTGAATAAGAGAACTATCTCAAAAAAAAGATGTCAGAAATAATTTATCTTTTCTGTGATGACAGTACCTTGATATATGCGTAAGATAGTGAAGAACTTGTCATGTCAAATCTGAGAAATACTGCTTGTAACAGCATATTTATGAAGTAGTAGCAAGAGATGTACTGTTTGCACATACAAAGCTTGAATACGTGCAGAGAACTTGCAGGGTGTGCAGCAAGGATTGGCTTTGGAAGCTGAAGTAGTATGTTTCTTGTATTATATGAACACCGTGACTGCAATTAATTTTCTTAACGTGTTAAGGAAGAAGGAAAGGAAATACAAAATGAATAGATGTTCAGTTTTAAGAGCGTATTACATAGGCCACAATCTAAAATAAATGATACAAGTGTGCTATGAGATTTGTATGTCAGAATGCGTACAAATGGCTTTTGGTTGTCTGAAAAACACTTCAGAGGTATTTAAACCACTTCAGTAGCAACACAACATGCATCAGTGTTCAAAAAAATGCATGAGGTATTAATATATAGGCAAGACTTCCCATTTGTGTGCAGTTAGCATAGGCAGTTCTTTTTGTTTAAAACAAAATCACAGACTATCTTGAGTTGGAAAGTACCCACAAGGATCATCAAAGTCCAACAGGCTCTGCACAGAATAGCCCCAAGAATCACACATTGTGCTTGAGTGTTATTCAGCTGTCTCCTGACCTCTGTCAGGCTTGGTGCTTTGATACTTCTCTGGGGAGCCTGTTCTATTGCCCATCTCCAACCCTTGGATGAAGAACCTTTCCCTCATGACCAGCCTAAGCCTCCCCTGACTCAGCTTCATGTGATTCCCTCCGGTCATTAATGTGAAGAGGTCAGTTCCTGCCCCTCTGCTTCCCCTGATGAGGATGTTCAGGACCACGCTAACGTCTCCCCTCAATCTCCTCTTCTCTAGACTGAACAGACCAAGTGACCTCAGCCACTCCTTATCCGGCTTCCCCTCAAGGCCCTTCACCATTTTTGTGGCATCCTTTGGACACACTCTAAGAGCTTAATATCTGTCCTATGTTGCAGTGCCCAAACCTGCACACAGTATTCAAGATGAGGCTGCCCCAGTGCAGAGCAGAGCAGGACAATCCCTTGCCTCAACTGACTGGCGGGGGCTGTGCCTGATGCCTCCCATGACACAGTTGGCCCTCCTGGCTGCCATTATTATCCTGTCATGTATTCAATTTACCATCAACCAGGACCCCCAGGTCCCTTTCCACGGCACGGGTTTTCCAGTATCACATTTACCAGTCTGTATGAACATTCAGGGTTGCCCCACCCCAGGTGCAGAGTCTGGCACTTTCCCTTGTTAAAATTCATGTGGCTGGTGATTGCCCAGTCCTCTAATTTGCTGAGATCTCTCTGCAGGTCCTTCCTGCCTTTGCGGGAGCAAATAGCTCCTCCCAACTTAGTATTGTCTGCAAAGTCGCTTCGTGTACCTTTGAGTTGTGCATCCAGGTTGTTTCTGAAGATGCTGAAGAAAACTGGGCCTTCGTTTCTTTTCACAGCTTTCTTAGTCCAGCTCCTCTCTGTGCAAATGAGGAAAATGTTGAATGAAAAATGCTACCTGAATTATTTAAATAATTGTACTGTTTGGGAATCAAGTTTGTTACATTTCATCTGAATCTGTATCCAAGGAGTCAGGAAAAAATGTGGGAAAGAATACATTGTTTACCTAGGCTTTGCCTTACAAACTTGCGTAACGTTTCAGAGCCTATTTATTCTGCTTAGAATTTTGATAGGTTGTATTTTAGTATTTGCAGCAGAAATCATGTTGGTGGGATAATACTGTTATGATTTATGTAAATTTTTGGCAAGATCTAATGGAAGCAAAGACAGAAGTTGCATTCAGTCAGATGCAGTGGGAATCAAATGGTAAATGAAATAGTCATTTACAGCCTGTTAGTTACACTCTTCAGATTATCACATATGTATGAAAAGACATCACAGTCTAGATAAAGAAGAGAGGATGGGGTTTGCAAGCATATTTGATTGTTGCACAGCTATATTTTTTACTTCACACCTGTCTCTAGTACCTGCCATTACAACATTTTGCTTCTGTGAATGTACACATACTTCCTACCTCGTCTTGATGATTTAGTCATGTTGGGCCAGCAAGGGGCAGCCTATGTGTAGATGCTAGATGTCAAACAAGGTATCGGCATGTTTTTTACAACATTGTTGAACTAGTATTACAGACTGAAAGCTGATATACAGATACCAAGCTTTTAAATAAATGTAACTATATATATATGTAAATATTTTTGTCCTGTTGTTATGGGTTTTCACAATGGTCCTTTTAAGAAGTTAAAAAAATTTACTTTCTAATTCTGATATTATGTTATGCAGTAGTTTTTATCCTCTTTTGTTGAAGTGCATCCTCTCTTTACCAATTTTTGCTTTCCTTTTTTTTTTTTTCCACTTGGTTTTATTTCAGGTTTGCTTTAATCTGCTTCTTGTGCCATCCGTTTCCTTGCTACAGAGTTTGTGTGCATGGTCATTTTTTGCCCTGATTTTTTACTTTTTTTTCCATGATACTGAAAAGACTGTCTGTTTAAGTATACACTGTGAAGTGTCCAAATAAACAGCTCATTCCTGTCCTTTCTTCTTGAATAAAATGGAGATACTCCCCCAGGGTGGTTGAGATCCAATACGTGATAAGCTAAGTGCAGACTGAGGGAGGAGTAGATATCCATCGGCAACCCAATCACTTATCCATGTATTTGAATGTAATACAGTTAGTTGTGTTGGTCAAGACAATGCATCTGTTCATCTCATGTCAAGTTTATTTTTATGCAACATGGCTTTGGGCCCCAATGAAACGTTAAATCATCTTTGCAGTTCTGAATCAGGTGACTATAACATAGGTATTAAAGTATCTCTACTTGATTGTTCTAAATTCTAGGCAACTTTATATGGGGTTTTTTGATTCTTTCTTGCATTGTAAATGCTCTGTGATTTCAAAATGCACATTCTTTCACCATTAAATTTCTTGTTTATAAAGCAGGTCAAATAAAATAGGATTAAAATGCACAACTGTTTTGCAGCTCTATTAATATTTGCTTTTAAAATAAATCTGGAAAATACCTGCAGTTAGTGCTGACTGTGCTTATCATCTATAAATTTTGGGCTTATGTGAGTCTGAAGTTGTAAAAAGTAGTTTAAAGGCAGCGTCTGTTGTTCATATTTTATACTCACTTGTAATTTTAGAGAATGAATTTTATTTCATAAGTACCCAACTAATTGACTGCATAGTGGGGTACATAACCCGCACAAAAGAGGGCACACTGGGTCCTCTGAGATACAGTGACAGAAAACCTTTTCAGTTAGGTTACATTAATATCGACAAAGAAAATAATAAAAGCACATCTTTTATAGGATGCTGTTTGTAATTTTTAACAAATGTTTTGTATGTGTATTTGTGTATGTGCCAGGAAACTTAACTAATCTTATCCTAAAGTAATTTTGTTTTAGTTTGGTGACTTTTGGGAAATTCTGTGACTGAAGATTAGTATTGTTGTTTAAAGTGGCTTAAAGAAAATGTTCTGGACTTGTATCGAAAATGTAAAGAACACTGTTTCCTGGGAGTGTGTTTTGATAAATTTTTTCTTAAAATGATTGTTTCTGCTTTTATTCTTTATTTCCTCCCTACTTTTTTGTTTACTGTTTCAGTTCAGTAACAACAAAAATGCAGCTGCACAGAATACAAAAAATAATATTTTTTTTCAGTTGTAAAAAATTGGATCAAGGTAATGTATTGTAATACTTGGAATGTATTTGTATTTGCAAGACAGCTTAATAATTTTTTGCTTATCTCTTCTCCATGCCTCTCTAGGAGGAGGCTGTTTACATCCCAGTGCTGGCCAGACCCAATGCCATTGGCCTCTCCTCCATACACTTGTGTGCCTCAGTCCTCTAGCTGTGTTACTGGCTCTCTGCTAGCCCTATACTGTTAATGAAACTGCTGCTTTTCAATACATTTATTAAAAACTTTTTTTGGTTCCAGAGGAGTAAGTTAAACTAAATGAATTGTTAGGCAATCAACTTATGAATATTTTTAGAAAAAACTATGCTGTGCAGGCTAAAATTGTTAATAAAATAAATTTGATTGCTTTCTCTTACTAAACAAATGAATTATTAGCTAATGAAGAAGTAATAGATGTTTTGCTTTGTCTTTGGAGGAACTGTTATATCTTCTATTAACTTCCTTTAATCTACCTTTGAATTTAATTTTTAATTTTCATTTATTTGTTTGTAATTTGAAAAGCAAACAAGACTCTCAAAACCATCTTCAGCATTATCCAGTGCTTAGATTTTTTACTCAAAGCATTTAAAGTTTGTTTCAACATACTTAAATGTAGTTGAATCTGTCCTGTGTTTTGCTTAGCTTTTGTTAAATTTGGATATTGCCTCATCCTGGGCTTAAGTCTGTCCCAGTGTGAACTGACTCCCAAGGGGAAATCATAATCTGTCCCCAACACGTTCCCCCTCTTCCCTTGAGTTATCTTCTGCACTTGTGTAGCTTCACAGGAAGGAAGGCTGTGCAGAAATTTGAGGAAGAAAGACACATTTCCTCTTGTGGCATCTCAGACTATGATCAGCTTAGGTTTTTAATGAATACATACCCTCACATCTTTTATGCTTGCATTAGTCAAATGGTTGGATAAGGTCAGTCTGGAGAGGTTACAAGCAATTTGGAGTTCATCGATGTGATTTTTAAAAATGAATTGGTATCATTAACTTGAAATTCAGTGTGCGCATAAAAAATTAGGGAAAGCACAAAGAATTATAGTGATATTGGCTCAGTTTTAATAGATTAAACACTGAGATTTAAAGGCCAAGGTTATGAAGAAACACCACTTCTAGTTTTACCAGTACAAATACTTACTGTCTTTTTTGCAGGGGCTTTGCTGCCCCTGTGATTCTGTTGAATGACCAGGCTGTGTAAGTGTTCTTAATTTATAAGAGGCAAAATAAACTACTTTGACTCAAAGTATAATTTAAAATTTATTTTAATAATCTGCCTATTCTGAACTGGGGAGTTTAGTGGTTGAAAGATGAAGAATGACATCCAAGTGAGGGTAGGGTAGGAGTGAGAAATAAAAAACTACTTCCACCATATAACTAGATCCTCTTTATCCAAAACTTTAGGAAACACGAACTTAGTGAAGCTTAGAGGGAAGAAAAATGTTTATGTTAAAGAATATTTTATTAAATGCTGTTAAAAAAATGGATTGTGCTAATTAGTGAAACTCTTCCCTTCTGCAGAGGTATTTAAAAAAAATAGAGGAGTGTTTCACATACTTCTGTCTCATCCCAGGGGAAAGAACTAGATTATTCCACTGAGGACTCTTCCAGACAGGATAATTCATCTATCAGATCATAAAATCATCTCAGAATCATAGAATATGGTGAGTTAGAAGGGACCCATAAGGATGATGGAGTCCAGCTCCTGGTGCTGCAAAGGACAACCCAAGAGTCACACCATGTACCTGAGAGTATTGTCAAAATGCTTCTTGAACTCTGCCAGGCTTGGTGCTGTGATCACTTCCCTGGGGAGCCTGTTCAGTGCCCAACCACCCTCTGAGTGAAAAACCTTTTTCTAATATCCAATCTAAACCTCGCCTGACACAACTTCAGGCCATTCCCTTGAGTTCTATCACTGGTCACCACAGAGAGGAATGCAAAGAAGAATGTGACGAGTGTGAATAAGAATCAGTGCCCACCACTCCTCTTCCCCTCAGCAGGAAGTTGGAGACTACACTGAGGTCTCCCCTCAGTCTCCTCTTCTCCAGGCTGAACACACCAAGTGCCCTCAGCCATTGCTCACACGGCTTCCCCTCAAGGCCCTTCACCATCTTTGTTTCCCTCCTTTGGTCATTCTCTAATACCTTAATGTTTTTTTTTATATGGTGTTTGGTATGTGTGTGACCATGGAGGCACAAAAAAGCCCTCCAGAGAAACAAAATACAAAACAACAGCAACAACAAAAGAAAAAGAAAAAAGAAAAAGGAAAGAAAAGAACCAAAAAAGATACACTTTGAAGATATCTTTGATAAATCTGTAGTTTGGACAGCATGGGTATGAAAGGCCAGCTGGTTGATGAAAATCCATTTTGATGTAAAAGAAGGATAACCTGCCAAACTTCCAGTTCACATGTGGAGGGCACATTTTTAAGTAGCTCCCTGCATGTATGTAGAAAGTACTTCATATAATGCGTACTTGAAGTGTATTTCACACAGTGCAAATATTTGAAGTCAGGTTATGAAC
>VWZD01009086.1:67363-78181 GCA_013396695.1 Sakesphorus luctuosus | reverse complement strand
TTTGAAGTCAGGTTATGAACTTTCTCAATACTTTAACTGAAGTAAACTAGTAAATTTGCTCACAGTTAATTTGGGCAAATATGAACAGGAGTGGGCAAGAGCTAAGAGTCCCCTACCTGATCAGTATTGTGGAGAGTGATGTAGCACTTCGACTAATTATCTAACATTATTTTGTACAGCTAAATTTTACCATATAAAGAGCTCTGCCTTTAGTGTCTGTTTTGATTTAGAAATGAAAAAAAAGCATGTTTTTGAATGTGTCATTGCTTGCCCAAAAATCATAGAATGCTGTGGTAGTGAGACTGTGATAACCACATAATACTTTGGAAATGCATCATGATAGCTTCTAATGAAATGATTATACCGTTCCTCAAAAATACCTGATTTTCAGGTTTCACAGCCTGGGATGCATGTGTATATTCACTGAAATTTTTAATGTGATATATTTCATTGAAGTTCCTTATGATAGGAAGTGTCAGCAATTGTAAAAGGTAATAGGGAGGTAGAAAACACTTTGTTAGTATAATAAAGCTAGCATTACATGTGGCTGTTCCTTTCCAAGATTATAGTGCTAGTTTAAGTTGCAAGTAACCATTTTTAGGACTTTTTTTCTTCTAAATCCTCAACTTGTATGCAGTCTGAAGATTGTTTTTTAATTTTGTCTTATTTTTCTATTTTATACGGTTTTGTAATGTTGCAGAGTTAGGGTTCTTTTCAGGAGGTAGAAGAAAGTGTCTAGTTCTGTTAACAATCTGCTAATGAATTATTATATATTCTTGAAAAAGGGCTTTACCTCTGCAGTTCACTTCACATATTCCTAGTCAGTTTTTGAATTTCTAGAAGATTTTTTCCTCATCCAACTGGTAAGGAAGTCATGGCAATAGTGGCTGTGGAGTTCTGCCTCCAGAGAATGGTAGTATATGGTGGAGGTACAAAATCAAGGAGAGTGCCTATATAATGAATGGTCAAAGCAATTACACTAAAAGCAGCTTCTTTCCAGTTTGTCTTGAATGTAGTGTTTCTTTGTGTAGTATGTATGGACTATTACTTCTGGCAGAAAGGTGTTGAATTGTATTTAAGCAAAACTTTTATGGATGAGTTCCTCAACAAGTTAATAAATAACTGCATTCTGCAAGGATGTTTGTGGACAATTTCTTTACAGCAGAAGTAACAGACAGCATGTGCAACATCTCTCGTGTCATTTAGAGTTCTGAGGTTGAACTTCAAGATTCTTCAGCTGCTTTTTGGCATTTATGCTTGTCCACTTATTTATATTATATAAACAGATTTGTCTAAGTTAGTGAAAGTGAAAATATACAGATGTGACTAAAAATAGTTTTAAGCTAACCCTCCAAAATGGAGTTTTTAAAATAGTTGAATGTTTCTGGTATTTCTTAATCTGTACTACAAAGCTGCCTGAACCAAACATTGCTACTGTGCATGACTGTGAAACACTGGAGTACAGGAAGCAAAGCAATTTTGTTTGTAATTTTTATTAATAGTGGATTTTTGGCATATTATTTGGTGAGCAATAAGTCTTTGGAAGCATCTTTGACAACTCCAAGCATAGACAGATAGTACAGAATTTATCTGCTGTACCTTCATAATGTAACTTGTAAGAAGCCAAAATTGGTGAAATTATTATAAAATTAACATTTAAATTACAAGCATGCTTGATTATCCTGTCTTAAAGGTGCAGTGCACAAATTCAGTTTCTCACTTAAAAGAGCTGTAAATAGGACTATCTCACTTTACTTCAGACACCACTTGGCTTCTTAGGATGAAAGGTCTAGTGTGAGGCTTTGTGAAAGAAGTAAAATTTTTATTTTTAGCAGAAGCATGCTCTCCACAGAAGAGAGAGCTTTTTGCTAATTCAGTATCAGTATGAATCAATATGAAATTATCAATACACAGTACAAAAATACAAAGACATTAAAATGAGTGAGTCCCCGACGTTATGAGCATAGAATAGCAAATCAGCTTCTTTAATGGACACTTTCAATGTTCTGTAGACTCCTTAAAAATACTTCATTAAAAAAATTTGCAGGTGTTCAGAAACTGAAACATGTGAAAACAGCCATTTAAATTCACTCACTGGTGCTTCAGAGATAGAGAGGCTACATACAATTCTTAAAAGCTGAGATGTCTAAAGGTAGGATGATTGGAGATGGAATTAAACAGCCACAGTGTTACATCTGAATTAAAATTCACTGTCAGAGTGTATGCACTAGTAGTTGCTACTTGTCTACAAGTGTATTCCTCTACACTTCTGTTGCTCTCCTTGTAAACATGATTAGATGTGTCATCTCCACTAAACAGAAGTGTTGATCTGAAACTTTCAGCTGTAGAAATCGAATGTCCATTCTGCGTGGTTTTTTTTACCTCCATTGACCTTTGTTCTCAATTGTCTCTTGAATGTCAGGTGTTTCATATTTTGGCATTAGTAGCTTTGAAGAGAATTTATAGATTTCTTTTTAATAATACTTTAATTTTTATTTTTAGTTTTTTATTTTATTTTTTTTAAATTTTGATAGAATTTACTTGTGTGACACTATTTGTCACCTTTTAATCTGTCCTGTTAATTAACATTAAATAAATCTGATAAGCCTCTAAGAAGTGCTTCTTACCATGGTAGCAGAGAACTTGGTGTCAGTTAGTGTAATTATCTTAATACTTTTGAGGTAAGAAATTGATCACATCTTCCAAATGCAAAACACAAAAACAAGAATATAAACACTTATAAATAGTATAGCACAAATATGTGTTGTTATTATAGTACTCACATTTTATAAAATGTGTCAGTATTATATTGCGCCTAGTTTTCAAATTAAAAATACAAATATTTGTGCAAAACAAGGATTTTTGAATGTCAGTTCAGTGTTGGGCTTTCCCCCCACAAAGGCACGTGTTTTTTTTCCCCTCTCACCAGTAATTAGCTAACCTGCCAGAAGCTGTGAGGTTTTGGTAGCCAGAAAAAAAATCTAGATAACCTCAAGTTTCAATCCACAGCATTACGGACATCAGAGGTGCATTGCTCATGGTGGCTGAGTTGACTGAGCTATTTCTGTGAAAGAGAACCTTCTGGTGTGAGCTTGTTGCCCTGGTATGTTTGCAAAAGTATAGGAGGATTGATGAAAAAAGTGAAAGGAAGATTTTATTGTCCTTTCACTGACTGATCGCTGCTTGACAGCTTGCCCAGGATGCCTGCAACAGAAATAGCAGTTCTTAGGGGAATCTGGGTTGTCCTCTGTGCTGATTTTGAGAGTTACATAGCAAGGGATTGTGGACTCTGAAGTCCTTGACGAGCTGTGAAACTGAAACAGTGACACAAGGGAGTACCTGTTCACTTGAGGCACTTAGGAGCAGGCTTCGTTGCCTACCAGCAAGAGTGTCGCTGAAATGCCAACAAGAGAACTGCACATCCTAACAGCTCCTTCGTCCTCTGATTTCTATTTCTGGTTTAGAAAATAGACTAATGGGACTTGTGTGAGCTAAGAAACGTGTGCTAGTTTAACTTCTGTGATAAACTTCTGCCTGTTGTTGCAACAAATGTTGATGCATTTTAATATTTACATGACTTCATAGGTATTTACAAGTTTTCCAATGAGAGAACCTTTTGTTTCTAAAAGGCACAATATTATCCAGAGTGTTGTGAGTTTCCAGCTTTAAGATGTAATTGCATACCTTAACTTATTTACTTATAGATTTAACAAATCTTCATGAACAATCTCAAAAGAATACTTGAAATGAACTCTAGTCAATTCGCTCATTTTCTTGTCATTTACTACAAGTATTGATATGAGAGTGGCTGTACTGTGGAAAGTATATTAATCTGTGGAGGTGCATAATGCATGTGAAATGATTACTCTAAAACTTTAAAACATATGAGGTGATTTATAATTACTGTCATTAGTTAGAATGACAGGAGAAATCTGTAACTATCTTTTGATACAGTTGAAATAAATACAATTTTAAAAACAAACACTGCAGTAATAAATGTCACATAATAATGTATTTTTTCTAAAGGATTATTGCAAGTGAAGAGACTCAACAGAAGTTAATTACAGTAAAGGTTGTTTCTGTCAGTTTGTAAAAGCTGTCTAGAAATATTTTCACTTGAGTTCTAGAGTTCTTATCGGAAACATACAGTCAGTGGTTCTTGACAGCAAATCCTGGTGCCATTCTAGACTGATGCCATTCTATGGTATTAGAATCACCCTTCTGACTGTAGTGTTTTTAATAAAGGCAACTGGACTTTAAATGGCTTTTAGAGTTAATGCGTTTCAGAAATGGTTATAGTTTCCTTTTTTTTTTAATTTTAGAATCTGAGAAGTGGAGAAAATCCAATTAATTTCAAGCCTCTGATATTATGCAAAATTATTTTTGGCAGTGGAAAGCTGAATACTTCTCTTTCTGGAGTCATCATATGTAAGAGTTGTCTAAGGCTTTGTAGAACTGTTGCCCAGTGGCCTGGAACATGGATACACAGCTAGACCCCATGAAGGATGACTTGCCCTTAATGGCAAACACTAGCTACATGCTTGTAAAGCACTATGTATTGGACTTGGATGTGGATTTTAAAAGTAAAGTTATTGAAGGCAGCATAGTTTTATTCTTTGAGACTGGGAGCCGGTACAGGAAGACCAGCAGCGCTGGCAAAGAATGCTGCCAGCCACATTTTGATGAATCCTGTAAAATAAGGGTACCTGAACCCTGCCACATTCCTATGACAAACGTGAGAGCCTCTTCATCTAAAATGGAATATAATGATTTTGCTGTCAGTGACAAAGGTGAAGAAGATACTTCTGATGAAAATGGTAGCCATAGCAACAGTGAACAGGCTTCTGGGATTTCTAGTTCAAAGGACTGCTGTGACATAGAGAATCATGGGAACAAGGATTTTCTGCTGGTATTAGACTGTTGTGATTTATCTGTGCTAAAGGTTGAAGAAGTGGACGTTACTGCTGTGTCAGGCATTGAAAAATTTACAAGGTCTGCCAAGCTAACTGATGTTTCAAAGGAGCCGAAAAATCTCGGGAATCAGGTTGTACACGAACTTGTTAGTTTACCTGCAGATCGCTGGAAGGAACAGCTATACTATTTTACTCACTGCAGCCAGGCACCTGCCTGTGGAGAGCTTCTGTTTGCTACTGGCCCTTGGAGCTTGGAGATAAGGAAATCAGGAATTCAGACTCCAACAGACTTTCCTCATGCAATAAGAATATGGTACAAAACCAAACCAGATGGAAGATCCATTACATGGGCTACGGACCAGAGTGGCAGGTATGTAACTGTTTGCTGAAGGCTTTTTATGCAATAATTTTAAATAGGTCCAAGAATGTAGTAGAATCATGTAATTGCTGAACAGCTGTTAGGGTGAGGAGTACACTCTTCCACAGTTTTCATTTCATCCTTGGTTTAAATCCTTTTGTTGTTCTGTAGGAGAACAAAGTCTCTCCTCATGAAACTCCATGAACTTGAAGACATCAGGCCTTGAAGACCTCAGCTGTGGGGAATTCTGTACTGTTATTTTGTAATATTGCTCCCAGTGATGAATATTTATATTTGAGTAATTAATGAAGCAGTCTGAAGTTTGTTGGATTACTCATGACATATGCAGTGATTCCTAAAGAACAACAAATAGTATTGTGAATAGAATGGAGAAGTAAAATAATAATAAAAAAGAGTAGGCAGACCTTGAGTACAAAATGAACAGATTTGATATTCCTGAAAATATGGATGGCACTAAACAAATATTTCTAAAAAATTTAAATTAGCTCCTCTGAATTAGTTGTCCTAACTAAAAGGAAGACCATGAGAAACATGGATAATTACTGACTGGGATTTTTTTCAAAAGAAAAATGGAAACAAGAATACCTGCTCTGTTGGAATCTGATGACAATCACTGGCACCTGGCAGATACGTAAATTGATTAGGTGGAATAAAAAAGTTGGTGTGATTTAGATGCCAGGAAATCCCGCTTTTTCGTCGAGATGACAGTGTATTTTAGAGTAAGAAACAGCTGGAAACTGCAGTGGTTTTAGAGAGAATGGCCTTGTATTTGCAGGAGGTTGCAACCTTGCATCTTTAAATGGAGACAACCCTTGAAGAAATGGGAAATGTTTTTTTTTCAAATACAGGAAAGGGGTAGAGTAGCTGAGCTAAGCGTTTTTGTTGAGAAAGTCTCAAACAGGCACTAACCAAAGCAGTTTGACATGGCTGAGCCTTAGGACGTACTTCAGGTGTTTGATGACAGGTATCTCAAGGCCTGCAGATTCCTGTTCAGAGAACCGAATATTAACGTTTATTATTAGCTTTAACGCAATAGCTTAATTTGTTATTATAATTGATAGGCTTACATGGGAGAAGGAGATCTGCCAAGAGCTGGTTTGAACTGGTTTTGTTATGTTACGAAAATATATGGGCTACTGATGAGTTAGGATTGGATGAATCAAAATTTCCTCAGAGAGATTACTGAACAACAGACAGTCCTAAGTCTCCTCTTGGAGTAAAACCAAATACCACAACTAGTACTTGATTCTCCAGTAGTCTGGATGGCTCTTCACTAGGAATTACTAGTCATAAAGTTGTCCTGATGAGTGACCAGAGATATGTGGTGGGGGCACTTGTTTTTCCAATGTAACAAGTAATTAGACAAGCAGTCTGAGTTCTCTGCTTGTCTTTCTTTTGCTGAATGCAATTTCCTTATCTCTTCCAACCTGTCTTGGCAAAGATTAGTGCATAAATATTACATAGGCAGATGGTCTGAATGTTACAAGACCATTAATAGTGAAAGACAAGAGATGGAGAGGGTAGATAGTAAGAAAGAGGGAAGGAGCTGTCAACTTTCTTGTTAGCAGGAGTAAAGGATAAAACAGGGGAAAAAAAAGGCAAATATTGTATCAATTGACAAAAGCAGTCTAAAGCTGATTATTTGTCATTCTTTGATGTACCTAGATTAGCTAGTAATTTTTCTGGATCAAGTGAAGAATCTGATCCATATAAGGATAAAAATGACATTTCTGGTCCTTCTGCATGCTGGAATTATGCTACCTGGTCCAGAACAAAGAAAATTGTCAGTTGCAGTGGGTGACTTTAACACTACACTATTACCACGGTTGCAAAAAGAAATTACTGCTGTAAATGAAGTATAATGAATATCTAATTGAAAGCTGATATAATTATTGTTCTGGTAGTTTCCGTTTGATATGTAGAACTTGTCTGTTTCATTATTATTTCTTTAGTAGACTGACTATTATGGTCTGCAGGTAAAAAGTGCCCTTTGAGAGCCAGGTAGTATTATTGGTCTTGGTAGTGTCTGTTTATGTAATGTTTATACTGTATTTGACACGGCATCATAAGATTCAGTTTAGCACTATTCTGCCAGCCAGTTTTTTGTCATTGTGGAATGTGCCTCTAAAATTTCTTCAGAGTATGAAGAACCCCTATATTGCTCTTAAAACTGGGTTGTACCTATGGCACCCAGCAAAACAGCCTTCACAATGGATTCCAAATCATTGTTAAAATATGTATGGCAGTAGTCATTAAATCCACCTTTCCTCTCATTCCTATAAACTCTCCTAGTATCTCCTGTGTATTGTGATAAAATTTCCATGAGTGAGGAACCATCTTTTCTCCCTCATCCACCACACAACTTGTAGGGTAAATAATAAGTGTAGTATCTCTTGGCTAGCCCTACTGGGAGGAAGCAGATCCTCCTGGGAGGTGAAAAAACAAACTCTTCCTTTTTCTTGTGAACTCATTTCTATACACTGTTTATTCTTATGCGAGAAAACACAATTCTTTTATGTATATCTAAGTTGGTTACAGATTCGGTTTTAGGAATTTAATTCCAAGTAAGTTAATTAAAAATTTAAACAGATGAGTAGTCTTACATTTAACTGTGCGTTGGGTTTTCTGGTTAAAAGATAACCTGTTAACTTTCTCTCCACTGCAGTTATCTAAACATCACTCAGTGTCTGTGTCCTGCTCTATTCACTCTGATACATGGGGGGTGGAGTCAGATGATTTTCTTTTTCTGCTTTTGTGCAGTAATAATGGGCCTACTTAAACTGCAGTTTCTATCCCTATTTTACTGGCAAATCAGCTGGCCTGTGTTAGTTAAGCCACTTCAACTTGATTGTGCTGAGGACAGCTCTGAGTCCAAAATCACAGAGAGCACGTGCGGCAAAGGGGCAAAAATATCTTCAGAATATTTTTCATCTGTGAGTGCCAATTCTTTCCCTCTGCACAGTTTACTGTTAGCTTTAGGGAAGGAATGATTTGAATGGAGGAGCAGTTTGGAGTGGAGTAAACAAGATGCTCAGATCTTAGCCAGTGTAAAACAGTTTTTACCTTAACAACTTGTCTCTTATTTCCTTAAATGTTTTGATGATTTTTAAACTCAAGTAATGAAGCATACTGATCATACTTTTAGCCTCAAGCATTCACAAAATAATGTATTGTGGTCCCAGAATATTAGCTTGAAATGCCATAGGTTTTAAAAAACTCAGTGTAGTGAAGTGATGCTTTCAAGATTTTCTTTTCCTTTACTGGAGGAACCTACTATTTTTTTAATATAATTTATATTTGAAAAATTAGCTTTTGTTTTTTTCTTTAAGCTTAGGGGTGGTGTTATGCAAGTAATAGGAATTAAGATAAAACTGCAAAAAAGTAAGTAAACCAAGAATCATTATGTTCACCCACTAGCAATAGCAAGCTAGAAGGAGTTAAATTAAAGGCCTTGATACTTTGCCAGCTGTGGCTATTAAAAATTGGAAGGGACCAGTAGATCAAGGGGCTGCTGCCTAGTAGAGGGCAAGAGAAACTACAAAAAGAGCAGTACTACAAGGAAGCTTGGTATATGAAAAGTGAGAAGGAGGTTGAAGCTGATAGGGGAGAAATTCTTTCTTCTTATTTTATGTCCTGTGGTTGAAATTCTGAAAGATAGGTGAGCATTACCTTTGTCTAAGAATAAATGTAAAAATATCAGGATGTATTGAGGCTTGGACTAAGGAAAACTCAAAACTAGATCTACTGCTGAGTTTCGATGAGCCTCTAGGGTGTTAACCCAGAAGATAAGATTAATGATAATGAAAGCACTACTGTGATGACAACAGGGAGGTATCACAGGTGTTGTTGGAAGCCCTGCAATAACATCTTCAGAAGATACTCAAGAAGCTTTCTTCGGCCTTATGGGTTCAGCTGAAACCTGCTGTATACAGCTGGAAGACTCATGCGAAAGTGGAAGAGGGGAAAGACTGCAGTTAGTTTTTTCTAACTTACGTAAAATTTGTTGTAGTGATCTTGCTTTTCTTGTCTTAAATTATTTAGATTGTAATTTGATTGGTTCATGTGATACAGGTTTGAAATCTACAAAGCTGAGATTAAAATAACACTTCAGCAGAACAGTAGTTTTGATTTTTGATAGAGAAGTTAATTCAGTCTTTCTTAATGTAACTGAACTCTCATCTCTTTTTTTTATTGCCTAGGCCATGTGTTTATACAATGGGATCACCAATAAACAACAGAGCCCTTTTCCCATGCCAAGAACCACCCATTGCCTTGTCAACATGGCAAGCCTCTGTTCGAACAGCTGCAGGCTTTGTTGTGTTAATGAGTGGTGAAAACTCAGCAGAACCAGTCCAGCTTCAAGAAGGTGAAATGTATTTTTTACATTGAATTATCTTTGGTATTTTATAATTGGGAATAAAGCTTAGTAAATATATGATTTTTGAAAGAATAGCAATCCTAACCTTAAAAGTACTTCCATGTCTATGTGTAATCTCTGTGTCTACCTATGGAAAGTTACCTCCTCAGGGCCTCAGGATAACTTAGTAAGAATTCAAAGCATCAACGTTTCACTGTGTTGCTTTTTCTTTTCTGTGTTTCCAAACCTGATTTCACTTTTCATAAATTGGCTTTGTTCTAATCACTCTGTAGTTGAATGTTTCATAGATGAAGTACCTTATCAGCTCTCAGCAACTTCAGGCCTGGTAAATAATTATCTTTCAGCTTTAGTTCTCCAATCCAAGTGTAGTTCAGCATGCCAGCGATTAGAAGCAGTCATTGTGTCATATCTGTTTCCTGAAATAAATGAAATAGGTGAAGAATATCAGGTCTCAGTGCCCTGAAAATATGATCTCTGGGTTTTGGGGATTTTTTTACGTTTATAGAACATATCTTTTATAACAGTAAGGAAACAGGCATTTCCTCTGTGCTAGTTAAACTTCTTATTCTCTAAACTGTCTGCACAGAAAAGGAAGTTTTCAAGGCAGTTCTACACCTAATAAGGTATGTCTTGCTCCCACTAGTTTTGATATATCCTGTCCAACTGGGTCAGTATTTTCTAGCGTAAGTAGTTCTGATGAAAAGTAGCATATAGGAAAGAGTTAGAAATAAGTGTTTCTGGGGAAAAGAGTTTCCTGCTCCCCTTTAAATAGGCAAGTTTATTCTTGAGGGTCAAAAAAAGAATCAAAGTCTCCCTGATTTGAGAAGCATCAGTTAATCTATTTGCATGGAATTATCTGGTTCTATTTGGCCATATGTGAAGCCTCTTTCAAGGCTTCCCTCTGCTGTTGAAATATGGAAAACTGCCATGATAAGATCTCTCACTTGGACACTAATAATTTCCTGTCTCAGCATCAAGAAAGCAAAAAGACTCATGACTTCAGACGAGGATAACAGCTTTGCCATCAGTATTTAGTTAGAGACACTCATTATCTTGGTGCTTATATACAGTTGGAAATGACAAACCAAAGAGCTACTTGGAACTATAAAAATTTACAAAACACTTACAGGGAAAAGGAGGCAAAGAAG
>VWZD01009086.1:22095-40189 GCA_013396695.1 Sakesphorus luctuosus | reverse complement strand
TTCTCAGAATTGCTCTAACTTCTCAGTCTCATTAAAAAGTCAACATTCTCCATGGTTTTCATTCTTCACATATTAGGTAATACACAGCTAGTAGTTTTGGAAAGTATTGCTACCTAAATGCTTGGCAGAGNAGTCAGAGTGCCCCCCCCAAGGGAAAGGGAGGGAGGGAGGGAAAAAACCCTGGAAGTAAAACTTAAAATGGCAAGGTTTTAATATTTACACAGAAGAGGAAAAATTAAAACTAGAGACAATATAACACATACATATACAGATGTGAAAAGAAATAACAACTCTACTGAGTCACTCACCCTAATAATACAGATTCCAGCCACCCAGACCCACAAAAACACCCCAAAAGACTCTTCCTGAGAAAACTCCCAGCAAGAGAGGAGAAAAAAACAATAACGAGATTTCACCTGCCTAGATAACACAGCAGTGGGGTGGCAGTGAGACCTAATCTCACTGCATGGCCTCCCAGGGCTGGGGTGAAGAGCAAAAGAGACAGAAGCTCCACATCCATCTCTTTATACTTGAGGTGAAGTCAGAATATAATATGGAATACCACTGGCCAGTAGCAGTCACTATCAGCTGGCCTGACCCAGCTCCAGTCAGCTGATAATCCAAGCCCTACTCTAAAGCCTAAATTCAGGCCTACACCTACTTAAATCCAGGACACTATTGTAAGCTGGTTATTCAAGGAGTGTAAAGCAGGAATTACTAATATTTTTCTGCATCTCAAAGCAAATCTTTCACTTTTGTCTTTCTCTTTAGTCTTATATTGTCTTAAATATGATCCTTTGTGAAGATAAGGGAGTTTGTTATTACTTTGTGCCAGCTTCATTTGTTTGTGAGCTTTTATTTGATGGCTGTGGTAATAATTTGACCTAAAATGAACATGTTTGAACTCCTATATAAAATGATACTCTAAGAAGTGTGGTTTACTGCTCAACAAGAATGCTGAGTGTGTCAAAACATAAATACCTTTCCAATAATAACCACCTTGAAAGTAGAAAATAACACAGCTGTCAATTTTGTGACTTGATCCAGATTAAGGTATCAAACTTCCATCATTACATTTGCTCTCCACTTACAATTAATGTCACACATAAATCACATTATTGAGATAGCAGACCATTAAAAACTGTGCAGCCCAAGAAATAAGGAGAATTTCGCTTCTTTTTTTTTCTTTGTAATNCCACTCTTCTGTTCCATGCCATTTGTAACAAAATATGTTCACTGCTTTTCAGAAAGTGCTCAGCCCTCCTCAGATCACTATACTTGCTTTGTGGCCAACTAGGAAATTTTTTGAAATGTAACTGGCCTAAACAACTTTGATTTGGTAAAATGTATCCTAATCTTTTGAAACACCTGCATAAATTGTATTAATGCTAATGGACATTGCATGCTCACAAAGAGGGGGAAGGATAACCATTTGTCTGAGATTTACATGGTCTTTGTGATATTATTTGTAATGATTCCTCTGTTTTGATCAGGCATAAATTTTTCTTCCTAGGATTCATATTCACATCAGTAGAAGGTATGCTTTCATAACTAGAGAGCATTATTGTTTGTTTTTAACTACATGACATATGGATCAGTGCTTAGAACCTGAAATTATGGGAGCCAGAGAAATAGCTAAATGGAGAGACATGGGTGGAATGGCTAAAAATATACACATACTTTTAGATATTTTAATTTAATATGGTATGTCTAAAAATGCAAGGCATTCTTAAGATGTTGATCTTGGCATTTTAAAAGAGGTTATTCTGTAATCATTCCCAATAAGTTTATAAATTTAACTTTCCTTTGGATAAAAAACAAACCAAAATCAAAGTATTGTGAGTTGATGGACAGATGTGCAAGAAAGCTTGCCCTCTGTTACATCTTTTACACAGCCAGATATAGTCAAGCACAAATCATCCAGATCTGAATGTAATATTATTGTGCTGTAATCTTGTTGTGAAGTTAATGATACAATATCAGATTTTTAGAAGGTTGTTATTACATTAAAGTTTTTTAGTGTACCAGCTTGTTATTTTCATTCTGATTAGATTTGGCCATTATTATTCCATATTAATAAAAGAATAAATTCTTTATGTTTATAAACTGTTTTCATGCTGATCTTCTCTTCTTCTGTTCTTGACTGAAATTGTGAGACATACTATGAATTATAATTAGCCACTTTCTCACATCATTTTAGCATTCTGTGTTCCATATGTGTATGGTACTTTTCCTTGTGATTTTTTGAATAGTCAATTTTTTGTCTTTTTGTGTTGATTGAAAATTAATTTAAGATTTGAAATATGCAATGTGTCTACTTGTGCATATATTTTTGCATGTACTACCAGCATAGTTACCACTAATATTGCATAACCAGTGAAAAAGATTACATTAATTGTGTAGTGTGTTCTTAAGTTGGAGCTAAAGCAGTTGATCACTTTCTTCCTCCACAGGTCTCAGTGGCTTCTGGTAGCTGGACTTTTGGAATAAGTTAGAACTCCGAAAGAAAGAGATTTTTCAGTGTTTGTTTTGATGGAATTTTTTAAAGTATTTTTCTACATATGACCCTTGTGGTCCAAATTACCTGCTTCTGTTTGTATTACTGATAACCTAGCTCTGTAAATCAGGTGGTTAAATTCAATCTGACATGTTTACCTGCAGCAATTCTCATTTCTAGAGAAAAGTGTGGATGAGAGAATTTAGTTGTCTTTGTATTGGGTATCAAGTGTAGAACCAAGATTTGTTCCATGCAAGTTCCTGTCATGAGTCTAAACGAGCAAATTTGGTTTTTTCAATTGCTTCCTTGAACCCTAGGCTTTACACCTGACTTGCCTGACTACTGGTCTGATATAATAGGAGTTATTTCAGGCATCTGCTCTGGATCACTACGGTATCTGTGGTGCTGTCATCTGTAAAGGACGTTAGGATCTCCTAGACATTGTGAAGACTGTGGGTCTCAATTTCTTTTGCCGAAATAACAGTTAGCTATCTGTGGACACCTAAATGGGACTGGAAAGAGAGAGGTAGCATCCAGGCTTTTGCTATGGTAGTATCTGCCTTCTTTCTGTTCAGGTCAGAGTCCATACAGGTTTGAAATAAGTTACATGGAGTGTCTTCTGTGGGTGACTATAAGTGCATGTATTCCACTTTGCAGTGTAATTGCACATGTGCATATGAGCTGCTTCAACTCTTTCTAGACAAAAGAATCTGTGCCTTCTACACATTGAGCACTGTTTTTTGTTCTGCATTGAATGCATGGAGAACAATGCACATCCTCATTCTTCAGTGTCTCTCAATTCTGGCTTTTGCTTAAGTAAAGCATTCTGTAGCTTCTAGTCTGTAGTTTTATCTCTTCTAAGATCATGAAAGTAAATTTGAAAAATTTACAAGTTTGTAAACAAAAGCAAATTACAAATATCTACACTTTATGTGGGATTTTAAGGTAAAATGATTTTGCAAAACCTGTAAATATTAATAGTATACAAATGCATTTGTTACCTAAAATTTAAGTGGTTGTGCTCCTGCAGACAATTTTTTTTGCGTTTATGATTCTCTTTCACTGTTTCCTCAGTAATTAGACAAACAGAAATTTGAGTTATAATGCAGCACTTAAAAACCCAACTGTGTTTTTCCAAGTGTATAATTCATAAGAAGAAAAAGTCAGTGTTCATATGGAAAGAACTGTGCTAATATATATAGTCTGCTGTCTGTAGTTCTACTATAGAGAGATGAGGACTCTCAAGATAATTTAGTTTCCTAGGTCATGAATTACCTGTTGCTGTTTATGGCTAAGAGAAACTAAAGTAGGAGATACAGATCTGACACTGACAGGCTTGCTAGAACTTCTCAGAGTTGATTGAGGACTGCCATATATTATCTTTTACAAACACGCTAGGGGCATTTTTTGTTGCTAAATAGTCAGTTCACAACTGACCACAACTTAGTTAAAAATACCCTCTCTCTTACTTTGTGTAAAAACATCAGAAAGGCACAGTGATGCAGCTCTGGAAAAGGCCACACCTGATTATTTCTTACTACAAAACATTTACATTAAAGGTGACATAGATCATTCATTGGACAAGGAACTTGCAAACAAGGATAGTTTTTCTTCTCATGGTACTAATTGTAAAGAGCCGTCTGCTGCTCCAGGAGCCTTTGATGAAAATGTGCAGTAGTTCCTATCACATGTTCCTTAATGGGATCCCAGGGGAAGATGTGGTTGTGTGCTCTTCATTCCTGTGATGTGTATTAATAATCATGGTCATGTGTTTTGCAAATATCTGGCGATTTCTTTGTGTAATATTTGTGTGGGCCCAGTGGGAGTGTGTTTGAGATGGTTTGTGCTTCCCTGTTATAAGCATGCTGAAGTACCACCTCCCTGCTGTCATACCCCAGATAGTGCAGGCTTTGCTCTCCCACTGTTTGATTCGTATATTTATATAAGGAGAAGTTGGCTAGAGGTAATGCTGATGGAAAGAAAGGAAAAAATTAATAGTGCATCATCCAATTCCGCTGTTGAGAAAGAATGCTTGTCCTCTTTCAAGATGTCTCATCTTTTAGTGAGTTATGAGGTTCTGCTACTTCCGTGAGATCATTGTTGGATACAGCTTTGTTTTTTGTAAAAGTCACATTTTTAGTAATTTGTCTGAGAATGATTGTTCAGTGAGTGGATCTTCTTTAGCTCAATTTAGACCCTCCTGTTTTAGTTTGAGATATGGACAGTCTTTTGCGGGTATTGCAGGCCTGTTGTCTGTCAGTACAAGTCAATTGTTGGGCTTTCTGTCTTCCAGTTGGAATCTTCCCCAAAGCTTTATGTGTTGAAATACGGCATAGTTGTGAATATTAAAATAAAATTGTAGTCTGAAATGCATGTATGTCTCTCTTCTGTTGAAAAGAGTTATTATACATATATGTACATGTGAAGAACTGAACTTGGCATTAAGCATTTTCTCAAATAGATGTAAAGTATGAACATCTCTCCTGCTTTTATTTCTCTATATGAGGATCCCCAGAAGGGCTCAGAAGAACGGTCAACACACAGAAACACTCTGATTTTTTCAAGTGTTCACCTTCTATGTTGCATTTCTTACTTTTTTATCTTTTTAGCTATCTTTGATGTTACTTTTTTCTGATTTGTATGCAGGATATGCTTTTACCTGTTGAGAGATCCTCAGCTGATGAACTCTTTTTGTGTCTGATCAGATTCTTGCCCATGGACAGTAACATAAACTGGTTGAAAATGAAATGGAAGGAAATTTCATTGAAAACTAAGTTTCAATATAAAAAACCCCAGTCCCTGTACCTCTAAGGAAGAACAGTCTTTTAACAGCTTTGCTTACATTTTCTTTAGTTATGGCACATTGGTACTTCAGTTTCTGCTTTCATAATATTATCATCTCAAACTTCATTCTAACTATATCAAATTATCAAATAAAGGTACAGCGCTGCATTGGCCAGGCAAATGAGAGGCTGGAGAGTATCATGTTTATGATCTAAATTCTTTCACTTTTTCACTTTTAATGCCAATGTATTTTTAGTTTTGTAATAGAATACTACCTGATCTTCCTGCAAGGATTTTGATTGGCAAATGAGAGTTGATTGAAGAGGAAGCTTGTCCTCTTTGTGAAGTATGGTTTAATGCTTGATAAGAAAAATCTAAGGTTAGAACATAGGAAAGCTCTCCTAAGACCTTTGTGTTTTCAGTTGTAAACACAAACACAGACACTTCCAGAGTTTATCAATGTCTTGGATTAGTTCCTGCTCATTAATGTGGCAGAATTAAACTGCAATGACAATATTACCAAGAGCTTGAAGGAAGCAGCTGGTAGTTAAGGATCTTGCTGAGGGTAAAGAGCTTTTTTGTGGCAAAGTGTATCAGCCTGACAGCTTGTGCTGGTTTAGAGGTAAACCAGCAGGAGAAATGAACTCAACACAAGAGAGATTATGAGTCAGAGCCACAATTTAATAATAATAATACAGTAAATACCCTGACAAGAAGGGGAATTGCTGTCAACTCCCAGAACCCAGCTGTGTAACCCAGTGCCCTGGGGTACAAACCCAAAGGGGTTTGTTAGCCCTTGTGTGAGACCTGTGTGGTTCCCCCAAGTCCAAAGCAAAAAAAAGAAGTGAAAAAACCTGTTGGTACAGGTGATGGCTGTGGTCTGGTCTGGAGTGGTGGTCTCCTCCTGTCAAGGTCCTGCTGCTCCTCTGGGTCCAACAAAAGGGTCCCCAGGTCTTCTTACCTACCCCTTTTTGTACCCTCAGGGAGCATCCAGTCCCTCCCCTGGGGCAGGGACTCACACAATGGGTGATTAACTCTGTGAGTCATGGGCTATTTTTGGACTGTTGATGGCCCATTAGCACCTACGCCCCCTCAGGCTGGGAGGGGAGGTGCTAACGACTCCCTGGGAAGCTGCTGCAAATGGGCCATTGACCTTGGGAATGAATAGATGGGGGTAGAATACATAGCTTTGGTCCCCCCCACACAGTGACAACTGGTCTCACCTGCTGAACTAGGACACAGCTGATACTTGGCATTTACGTGAAGAAGGAATCACAGGGGCTCTGTAGAATGCTTTGAGACCTGTCTTTTCTGGAAAAAAGAATGGGATTACACAATTTATTATTCAGATACTTAGATGTTTTAGTCCTTTTGTCATAAATCTGGGATTTAAAAATAAAAAGGCTTTGACCCTGCTTGAAGATGCTAAACTTTGTAGCAGACTCAGTTTGAGTATAAATGTGAAATGTGGTTGAAAAGGCCTGTGCTGCTCTTTACACTGTTGTTGCACACTGGCAACTGTTGTTGTGTCATCATATTGTGCTGGTTTAAAGGTAATCTGGCAGGAGAAATGAACCTAACTCAAGAGAGATTACAAGTCAGAGTTAGAATTTACTAAAAAAGATTACAATAAATACAAAGATACAGAGAAAAAATTGGTTTTAGCCCACAAAGAAACAGATGTATAACCCAGCAAGCTGGGCACGAACAGAATGGTGCCCCGGTTAGTACTTGGATGAGAGACCTCCTGGCAATACCGAGGGCTGCAGGTTCTAGTCCCGAGGACTTCACTGTCACTGTCCAAGCTCGCTCGGCCGTGGCAGATGAACCTGAGGAGTTAAACGGTGGGGCCAGTTCTGTGCATGCTGAGCCTCACCTAAAAAATCCACTGTGCAGGCTGGAAGGGCACACCCACGTAGGGAGAGCCCTTCCCAAATCTGCATTCATAAAGCTGAGCCATGATGATGATGTCAGGACAGTATGTGGGAAGCAACCAAAGTTTTCTGCTTATTTTAAAATTTAAACGGCTTGGTGATTTTTAAAAAACACCCAACAAAACAACTAAACAAAACCACCTGAAAAGTAGCATCTTTTGACCCATGGTAGTTTAGTTGCTGTGGTCATGCAAGGCAGGAAACCACCTCACTGTATTTGTTTGGACTTGGAAAAATACTTGCAAATATAATCTGTATTTGGCATTATCAAGTTAATAACTTCAAAACTACCTTTCTATATTCAGGTTGATTGAATGAATTCACAAAGCACAAGTTATCAGGCCACTGTTGGAAATCTGCAGAAGAAATGTCGGATGCAGTGGATGTTTATAGAATATAAAGGTGTTTGCTTCTTTTTAGTATCTTCGAAGAGAACAGGGAAATTTATGTCCTGGACAACAGGAAATATATTTGTTTAGTCCTTATGATGGTTGGAGGTGTTGCTAGAAGATGAAATAGAATGTAAGTTCATTAGTATGTGATACTTATATTAGTTTAACACAGCTCTCAGTTATGCCAGCTATTTCCAGTTAAACCATCCCTTGATAGGTGCTTAATTTCTAACAGCTGGATGTCTTTGTGTGATGAAGTAATTCACATGCACAGTAGCTACTTCAAGCTAAACTATGCCTTTACTCTATGATTGAGCAATACTAGCTAGATGTCCTGTGTAATGATAAAGTATTTCACAGGCACACTGAAGGTCTTCTTTCATTGGATATGGTGTAATTTAATTTTATTTTTCCATTAGCACAAAAAATGGGAGGGTGTGTGAAAGAGAATCTGTGTTTGTATAAGGTTTTACTTGGAAATAATCTTCCAAAGAGCATGAAAATGAATGCATGGCAAGGAGTTTTCGTGTTTCCAAAAGATTTCGTTTACAGTTTTGTTGAACTTAGCATTTATCTTGAGCAGAGTAGATTGTTCTACTTTTCATAATCATAGTGCTCTCCTGTTTTAATATCGCATGATCTGTGGGCTTCCATGAAGTTGTTACAAATTGAAAGGCTGATACAACATGCAATGAACCACCTCTTCTGAATGTTCCTTTTGTTCTGTATTTAACAAATTAGTATGTTGACATTTGTCACTGATGGATTTCATTATTTGCTGGAAGTGTTTAGGGGGTTTTGCAACATGAATGGTTTGTCCTACAGACTTCTGAGAATTGATAAAGGCATCTTTGTTCTTTGTACAAAAGCACAACAGACATCTTATTGACTAATGCATACAAAAAAGAAGGCTTGTATAGTTGCTGTGCAGAATAAACAGAGAAAATAATTTCAAAGCCATTATATATTCTCTGTTTTTCTCTGGTTTTTTTTGCTCCCTAATCAATGTATCAAGAAGCATTGGATACTCATTCCATAAAATGAAAGCACGCAAATTTGTATCAGTATATACTATTTATAGATAATAGAAATAAGAAAAACAAGTAATGGATGATAGTAGGAATAATTAGTTATATTCCTACTGCCTGAAACATTTTTAAGATGAGTCTGCATTTGTATGTATAGCTTGGCTTCGCAAACGAAGATTTGGGAAGGGCTCTACCCACATGGGTGTGCCCTTTGAGGCACAGCATGCGCAGAACTGGCCCCACCCTTTAACTCCTGAGGTTCATCTGCTACGGCTGAGCAAGCTTGGACAGTTACAGTGAAGTCCTCAGGACTAGAACCTACAGCCCCCGGTATTGCCAGGAGGTCTCCCATCCACGTACTGACTGGGGCTGACCCTGCTCAGCTTCTGAGATCTAAGGGGATCGAGTGTCAGGGTGGCATTTAACTGCCTAGTGCATTTGTATAAACAGAGGATAAAGACACAGTAGAAATAATGCATTTTAGCAGGGTTGTTGTAAATCAGAATAGACTTGACAGTGTTGGATTTGCATCATTCTGCACCATTCTTTTAAGTAAAATGAAAGGCTTCAGAAAATGGATTTCTAAGTATCAACTCTTAAAAGCAAGAATTATGGATGATACTGCATATGGGCAAAAATTAGATCACATGTGAATTGGATAATCATCTTCTTGTTTGCTCACACATTTATGGTTGGCATAAGGCACAACAGTATAATAGATATGAACTGAAAATTGAAAAGAACTGAATCTATGCCTTGTTTATCATCTAAGAAGTTCTGATGATTTTTTTTTTTCAAATCAGAGCTTTACCTTTCTAATTTTTTTTCTCTTAGAAATATCAGGAATTTATAGCAATCTCTCCTCCAGTAATTTTTGGGATTTCCTGAATGATTCAGGGATATATCTGGGGTTTTATCATTCTTCAGATGAAGTATTTGTGATAGGAATCCTTAAAAAACAAGAGCATTCCTTAAGTTTGGTTTGGTTTGTGATGCTACTCTGACTGTAGTTCATAGAGATTTAATAAGAATCACTCTTGCCTTCAAGCAGATTTCATTTCCTTGTTGTCCTTAGAACAGTGACACCAGAGAACTTTACACTGAGTAAAGAATCCTGAAAAACTCAAAGAACAAGCAAACTCTTCCTTTTGCACTGACTTGACTTTTTTGTTGTGGGTAAAAGCTTTCTTCTATATTTTAAATGAAGAAAAAAATTACCCATTCTTTATTTTATTTTGTCTTGTCAGTGTCACCTTTTGAGACCACTGATGTATAGGCCCTTAGCTTGAGAGAATTTTCACTGAATATGGTGAAGCATAAATACTGCTCTTTCTGTCAGTTTATCATAGTTATTTGTGCTTTAGCTCTCAGCTGTGTTAATATCTGCCAGAAACTTCATGATATGTTGAAAGGAAATCCGGATCCAGTAATAACAACGATGGAAACCTACAAGTAATGAAATCCATCCACGATCAAGTAATGTCATCCTTCGGTGACAGAATGACTGGAACTGAGGAATGCTGTTAGTGGTTGTTCATCCTATTAATAATTTTTACCAAGAATACATATGATAGTTTGAAAAGTCAATTAAACAAATTATATGATCATTTCTAGTACAAAATAATAGAATCTTCTTTTTTTAAGTCTTTCTTTTGGCATTTGAGAAGGAAACAAACAAAAATACTATCACACAGAACTATTTATATTTATAAANATTGTATGGTCTTAATTCAAATCAGTTTTAAAGGAGAAAAAAATGAGTGCATGGTTCTAGTAGGGGCTTTCCACACTAGTATTTATTATTAATCATTTTCACATGGTTAATAGCATAACTGTTGGGATTTTTTAATATTTTCTTCATTTGATCCATCTCTAATATTCGGAAGGACTCAGGGAAGTGTGGTTAAAGTCTCATATCGAACCTGGAATGTATAAAGGTCAGAATATAAACCAAATATTGGATTTATATATTTGTATAAATTTCTTACTGGAATTAGTGGGCACATGGTATTTCCTGTTATTCTTTAAACAAGAACAAAATTTTTCCTTCAGCCTCTGATCCTCTTTTGTGGTCATACCTATATCAGCAAAAGAAGAGATGTTTTATCATTGTTGTTATCTATCAGCTGTCTTACATTAAACAAAAACTGATAGCAATATGAAAAATCCTGAGATATTTTGCAGAACACCTTAGCTAGAAATATTTTTATTTTCTTCATCTTTATTTCTTGCTCTTTAACCAAAGTACTCTAGACTGACTTCTGATTTATCTGGTTTTTAAGAAAAATACAAATAACCTAATAGAGTTGTGTAGCTTGTAGGATTTGTTTGGAAATGTCTGCTATGAAATAGTGCAATTTGATACTGAGTATTTAGGACTCTGGAAATCAGTGTCAAAGATTATTTTCAATGTGAGCAGTGTCAATACTTTTTAAGGAGCAATTGCATGTGAAGTGTGAAGGTTAAAACTGAGATAGGTAAAATACAGAGTTGGCTTTGCTGGTTTTTTTGGTGTTTTTGTTTTTATTTTTTTAAGAGTGAAACAGGTACTTATATTTATTGAAGTAATTTTATTTGCACTTACCCATAAATCAGTTAACTAAATCAGTTAAATATAAAAAATTCATTCTGTGATATTCAACATGAAAAGCTGTAGTCCCTCAAGGTGTTTCTCTTGGAAAGCTGGCTGTAAGATTTTTGGTAGTATTGCAGCCATTTGTTACTAGCAAGTATTGTATAATTGATTTTATAATAGAATGCATTACTTTGTGTTTTTTTGGGGCAGGAGGTTTCAAACGAATCTGTATAAAAAGTCCTGATGGAAGCTTGAGGTTTTGAATCTAATTCTTTCTTTTCCCCCACCTCATAATTTTCTGTGTTTACTTCTCTCTCCTTACAGTAGCAGGCAATTTGCTGCCTGCCACAAATCTTGGGATTATGGACATTTCTAAATGAATACATATCATTGGCCTTATGTAAGACATTAGGAAACAATGTCTGGAGAGCTCCCAAAAAATCATGCCCAACAAATTCCTCATAGTGGTACAGAATGTGTAAGATGAAAAGAAGGGAGCTAGACCTGCTATTGGGTATCTTGGGAGCATCAGAGGTCAACTGATGAACTCCTTAATTCCACAGTTGTTACTTGACTTGACTCCTCGTTGTTCTTGTCACCTCTAGTTTCTCATGAGCTTATTACAAAATCAGGTTAGTTTATTTGCAGTACTTGAATCTCTGATGTGACAGAAGTCTGCATGTAAAATACAACATTCTTTGTTTTCTTCTTGATTTTCTTCCCAAGTCAGAATATTTTAAACAGGTAGGGTTTATTACCATAACATGAGTGCAGAAGGATATTAGCCACAGATACGTTGTTTTGTGGTTTTTTGGTAAAAACCCAATTAAAGGTGCTTGTCTTAGCTCTGTCAGATTGTGTGCTTTGGGTGTGTTAGAGTATGAGACATAATTGTTTGAAGAAATTAGTTGTATTACTACCAGACTGTTCATTTGCAGGTGACATCAAGTTCGGTGAATGTTGATCTGCTGGATGTTAGGAAGGCTGTGCAGAGGGATCTGGACAGGTTGGATCAGTGGGCTGAGGCCAGTGGTACAAGGTTTAACAGTGTGAAGTGGTGGGTCCTGCCTTTCTGTCAGGGTAACCCCAGGCACTGCTACAGGCATTAATGTGTTCTTATGAAAATATTTTAGAGAGATTTTCCCTACTCCCTTGTACACGTTTAAGAAGAGATTATTTTCTAGAAGTACAACAACTGTCTTACCCAATTATTGTCCAACTTTTTTCCTAAATAGGAAAATATATATAATTTGTGGAGTACTGTCAAAATATGACTTTTTAATATATAATCGCTATCTGTAATACTGAGTTTTGGTGTTACTTTTGACACCAGAAGCATAATTTCCTAGCTGATAATGGTCTTGGCTCTGTTATTTCAATGAATACATAAGAAAATGTATGTGCAAATCCCTGTGTATTAATGGGGAAAGGCTTCTACTTCAAAAGCAATGGAACAAATCCGTTAGAAACGAGCTTCATCTTCCCAGCTTAAATGTGTACCTAAATTCTTGCACATACATTTTGGCTAGAGTTTGTGCTGTTTCTCATCTGATTATGTGTGAGCAGCCAAAGATAGCCCTCTATTGCAGACTGTGTGCAAAGCAGCATCTGCTTCTAATTTATGAGTCTAGAGAAGAAGTTTTGAAAAATTGCTGTCAGAGATTTGGCCTCTCAACTTGTCAAATTACTGTTCAGAGCTTTAGGACTTTTTGGAAACCTTTAATTTGCTAAAAAGACCATCTATTAAGAATATATACACATCTTTCTTACTGCATCCAGCTAGCCTTTTCTGGCCTGCTTTAGAAACTTGGACCAGACTTTCTAGAAGCATTTACAAGCTACACAGACCTTGTCAGGTCTTGATGTAATTTCTGAGGGGAACTTTTGCCCATTCCTAATACATGAATGGATTTCTTTCCTTTTCAATTCAAATCAAAGAAACTGATATCAAGCCTTATAAAATGTACATTTGGTTCATATCAGTAGAGATAGAGCAGAGTTTCTGGAGTTTAAACGTGCATTGAAAGTAGAGAATCTGTGTTTTAAAGAATTACATATACTCAACTTCTCACCAAATAGATGCTGAACATGATCCAGAGACATGCTCAGTCTTTGATAAAATTATTCTTAAGATAAACGGGAACTCTGCATTGCTCTGTATTGGAGATAGAACTGTTTGTTCAGAGCAGACAAAATAAAAGTAATCATTTAAGGTGTTCTCAGGGAAGGAAGCTGCTGGCTGTACTCAGGCTCTAAAATTAAATTCTGCTGCAACATGTAATCTTATTTTTGGCTTTGTAGGAAGTTGTACCTGTTTTGTTCAGCCAAAATTTAACTCCTATACATTTTTCTCACTGAAGTGATTTGTATTCCTTCTGTAAAGGAGAATATTGTCCAAATGTGACATTTCAATTTTGTAATTAGAAAAAGCAGGAAATAGAATCTTTACTTTTATTCTGTGTTTACCTACATGAGACTTGAAACGCAGACTGTTCTGTGAGCTGATTTATAAGGCATGAAGTTAATTTTGTCTGCCTTAAACAAGTGGCCAAAATGTGGCCAGCAGTATGTCTGGAATGTTATTTACTTGGTCTATTTCTGCAGCTTTTCTTTGTAGCACTGTACACATGCCACAGTTTGGGGTCATTTACTTACAACTGACCAAAGTAAATACCCTCAGAGCTGTGGTTATTCTTCTCATCAGGGGCTTTATAAAAGATTCATCATGTTCTGCAGCTTCTGTGTTCACACTTTCCCCCCATCTCTCCCTCCCTTCCTTGTCTTAATCAGAATTGCTTTTGGCAAGGGTTTGAAGAGCTGCTGTTTTTTCTTTCTTTGTTTTGTGTTAATTTGATTCCTTGATTTAGTTCTTGAATTTCTTACGTTGTTTCTTACAATGCTGTCTGATTGAAATGTATTAACTTGCTTGGCTGGGTAAGTACTGTTTTTTTGTGAAGAGGTGGTTATTGAGTATGAATGTGTATCTCATTTTATGGTCACAGTTCCAGACATTCAACTGGTTGCAAGGAAAATGTGAATGTTTTAACATTTCCAACGGAAGGGTAGGGTGGGTGGAGAAGCTTTTTGGAATGCTGATGAATAATATTTGACTCTTGGAAATGTCTTGAGGCCATTCACTCCCCTCCCATGCTTTAAAATTAAGTTTTATAGACCTGTGGTTTTGAAGGTATTATCATTCTGCTTTATTTCCTCTCTAAATGACTGAAAGTGAGAAAAGAGTCGAAATGCAGATTGGACAGTGGGGGTTAATGCAGGAATACTTGTCTTGGATGGTGGGTCATCTTGGTGTGTGCCCTTGCTACTCCATCTGTGACATGGTGCCCTGATAATCTCTTACACATTAATCAAAGGGCTTGATTCTGCTGCTTTTATTTCCTAGATTCACTTAGTTTCAAAAACTTTATAGCTTTTGAGATGTTAAGGTCTGTAATGTCTATAAGCATAGCAGGAATTGCCTTACAGTAGAACATGGAATTGCAGTAACTTGCAGTTCAGTGTGTTTTCAATAGCAGGGCGATCATTCATAACAGTTTCACCCCTCAATTTCTTTTTATAATACTTGAGTCCAAAACAGAGTAGATACAGATCAGGTCGTTACCCTGATGTTGTGAAAAGCAGATATTTACTGCTGCTTACTTCTGTGGTTGTGGTTATCATGAGTTGTTATCATCTTCGCTTTTTTTAAGTTTTAACAAAACATGTGTTTTACATGACTTTGTTATTTTCAATAGTGATTTGTTTTCTTTCATGAATGTTTCTCCTTTATTTCCTCCTTTGATCATTTCACTGATAAATACATATTGCCTATATTCACATCTGCTCATCTTTTATTATCCTGTCTTATATATAAATGCTTCGACTGAAATAAATCAGTCTTGTAATTTAAAAAATATAAAACTTTGGTTTAAGTTACTTCTTACAGGTAATAACTGTTTGGAGGTTGAATACAATACAACTGCTTGTGAAATTTCAGTTTGATTCTTTGCCAGCCAGTGACTTAATTCTTAAGAACACCTGAGCTATGAACTATTAGTCATGACCTAGCATGCGTATACAAATAAGAAGCTTACAAGCTAATAAAGCCTACCTGAAGGGAGCTTACAAGAAAGCTGAAGAGGAACTTTTTACAAGAGCAGGTAGTGACAGGACAAGAGGGAATGGTTTCAAACTGAAAGAGGGTAGATTTAGATTAGATATTAGGAAAAAATTCTTCACTGTGAGCGTGATGAGGCACAGGAACAGGTTTCCCAGAGAAGCTGTGGGTGCCAGATCACTGGGTGTGTCCAAGGCCAGGTTGGATGGTGCTCTGAGCAACCTGATCTGGTGAAGGGTGTCCCTGCCCAAAGCAGGGAGATAGTAACTAAATGATCTTTAAGGTCGCTTCCAATTAAGGCCATTCTTTGATTCCATTATTTTGATGGCCATGCAATGCACATTATAAGAGGTCAATAATGTATTGTGTCACTTATTTCTCTTGTGCAGCCCACACATCATCTTCCTGTCACAGAGTGTCCTACCAGGAGGGAGCCATCTCTGTGGAACACGTCTGTGCCATGAAATTGCTCATGCTTGGTTTGGACTGGCCATTGGCGCTCGTGATTGGACTGAAGAGTGGATAAGTGAAGGGTTTGCCACTTTTTTAGAAGATATATTTTGGGCTAGGGCACAACAGGTAAGGTGATGATGCATTGCTTCAAAATTGAATTAATGTGGAAATCAAAATTATACACATGGTGTGAATGAGATATAAATTAAAACCTTGTGTTGTGAAGAAAAGTATTTTAAAATAATATTGTAATTTGCATGCTAACTTGATTAAAAAAACCGTAGTCTACATTGAACACACAAATCTTTACAGTGGTAGAGATCAGTCCAAATGAGAACAGGAAGATCTGTTTGGCAATAATTCCCTTCCCACAAATGTTCTACTCAGTTATTACAATTCAGCTATCAAACGATTTCTCTGCATTCTTTTCACTTATGTTGCGTTCCTGAAACTGGAACCATCAACAGAGTCTTACTGCATATTATAATGCTCCAGGTACCTAATGAAAATTGTCTGGTTTTGTCCAATGGATGGCCGAGAAATGTACCTCAAAGCAAAATAGAAGATAATTTTAAGTAGGGCATTGAAGGCATTGGAACTTACTTTTTTTTATCTTATACTGCCCAGCAAGAGTTACTGTCATGTCAGAGGCTTAGAAATCATCACCAGCCTTAAAGTGTAAAGCTCATAAATTGCATGTCAGCTTGTAAAGTGTTTTTCTGATGCAATTCTTACTTTTGTAGTACCTCTGCTACTTCAGGCATTTTGTGTCAGTCATCTCTTCCTGTGCCTTTGTCAGGTTCTACCCCTGAAGTATGCAGACCTCCATCTGAGGAAGAGCAGGCCAGACTGGGAACTGACATAATACACTCTTCTGAACCTCTGTTTTATTAAGTATAAGGCATATTCATAGCACTAAACGAAACAGAATTCCTTGTCACTTACTATATTTCTGGAACAAGAAAGAGAGGCTGTCCAAACACCTGGCTTTTTCCTCTTGGTTCCAAAACTCATTTGTGCCCTTACAATGAGTGTTGCTACGCTGCTGTGAGCTGTTCACAGGAATTCCTTCCTTTTGTGAATCACTTGACAGCGTTTTGATTGTAATAGACACCTTCCTGGTAGCTAAATGGAAAGCATTAAGCAACAAAACTGTGTGGTTAGTTCCCTTGTTAATGTGTAAGGGATACCTTTTTAACATTTTTGAGTAGTTTTGAAGCTATTCAATCATACAATTTTAGGATTGTAAGTGTATTCCATAGTTCATGACAGTCATTTCAGTTGTGACTGAATGTCACACAGGGTAATAGTAGCTGATTTTGCTTTCCCACATCTATTCTTACAATAGAGAAACATAAATTAGTAGTTACTTGTCAGCTGACAACCTGGTATTTATTTCATAAGTATGAATCTCTATTAGTGTAATANAAAGCAGCAACTGTTATTTTTTGGCTCTTTTTATTTTTTCTTTTCCTTTTTGTATCATAGATATTGGTACTGTTCATGCATCTTCTAAATATTAAAAAGAAACAAAACAAGTGTCTGGTTTTGAAAATTATTGTCTGTTGGGAAACAGCAATCAATGACTTGTGTTTTTTTGTATACTGAGCAGCTCACACATGATGAAGTAAAAGGGCAACAGGAACTGAAAGCTTTACTTCGGTGGCGCCGTCTCAGAGATGAGGTGCAGAACTCTGAAGAAGAGTTGCAAGTTTTAAGGTAACAATATGACAGCATCATCTTTGCTTTCATATGTGCTCTCTCCTGTTTTCCACATTTTCTCCCTTCAAAAGATGTACATCCAAATCATCTGATTAAATCCACTGCATTTCCTTATTTCCTTCTAATGAAAAAAGAAAATTCAAATTAAATTGACTAAGTTATTCATCTTGACTATAATGCAATTGCTTCTCCCTTTGTTATAGAAAGCTATCAGAAACTGTGGGATTTAGTTGGGTATGAAATGTCCCTAAACAGTTTACAAGAGGACAAAAAAGCCATTCCCTGAATAAAGTTCACTCTTGGAAGCTGTAGGAGATTCATTTTCTGTGTCTGAAGACAAGAACATACAGTAGTATGGCATCTAACTGCCAAGCTGCATGAAGCTTTGAAAAACAAGGAAAAAGCAAAATGTACTATATAAATCTACTTTTTCTTTGGAATTTACTGATAATGATTTTGAAAATAGATTTTGGCCTTTAGGTACCAGATGCTATGTTCATGGCTACTTTGTAAGTAGCTAAAGCCGTTCTTGCTTTGGTAGTGATTCATAATCTGGGCTGTTCTGATTGGTGTCTTGAGAAGTTGCCATAGTCTT
>VWZD01009086.1:12044-22083 GCA_013396695.1 Sakesphorus luctuosus | reverse complement strand
GTCTTTGATCTTGAGTGTCTTTGATCTTGTGTGTCCACCTAACTCAGGATCTACTGAGTCTCCACTGCTTGTCTCCCCACAGTCTTTGACCAAGGAAAACAAGTTTACAAATCCTAGTTCAAACTAGGCCAACACCAACCAAATCAAGTATAGGGATAAATTTCAAGAGATTACGTAGACCATTCTCCTACTCTGAAATACAGACCGTACACACAGACCATCCTAAGTAGGTTCTTCCTAACATGTTCTTAGAAAACTCCAATAAAAAAGTTTAAGAGAGCCAAGCTGTCTTGGTGTCTCAATAAGACAGCTAAGCTTACTGTTAACAGTTAAACATTGCTTGAAATATTATTTATTTCAAACTATGTAGATTTCTTCTTTTCTTTCACCAAATGAAGAACAAATTGATACCCATCTTCTATATCATCAACTTTTAAATGTTTTTAGAAGACTGTTGCCATTTCATTCATTTAAGGTCTTCCCTTCTTTTTGTGCTTGCACAGTAGGACCTAAAAGCCTTTTATATTTGGGCCCTAGAGACTGTTTACTAACAGAAATTCCCTGGTTTCCTTTATATTTAGTGATGAATTCTGTATCTGTTATAGTTTCAAAATCTTTCATGGATTTTTTTCCTCTCCCTTACCAACACAGTGGTTTGGGAGTTGGAAACCAGAACAAGATGATTTGTTGAAGCCCAGCCTTCCGCTACCTGCTCCCAGAGCCAGCCTAAATAAAGGGATGGCTGATAGCTTTTTATTCCAACATGATGGCTGGGGAGAGGACTGGGGGAGGTGAGGGGAGAAAGATGTTTCCTGGTGCTGGCCACACTTCTCCCCTCTATGTGCTTGGGTGCCAGCCACTGCTTGCTCGGCTGGTGGAAGCACTGGGAGGAAGTTCCTGGCTCACCTCCTGACTCTGCACCCCCTATGCCATTCTACTGAAAGAAAAGTCACCTTTGCCTGGATTTGCTACAGGATCCTCAAGGGACTGACGCCATCTGCAGAGGAGCTGCTAACCCCCTCAATGCTTTCAGACAAAGGATGGTGAGAGGGTCCTTACAGTCTCTATAGGAAAGGTTTCAGCCCTTCCCCATGGCCGCCATTCCCACAGGAGCTTTAGAACAGCACCTCTCCCTACCAACAGAGCCTGTGAGTCATCACAGCCGCTGCCTCCCGAGGTGCAGCATCGCCTCCTGCTGCCTGTGAATACAACTGCACCGAAAGGGCAGAGACAGGATCTGTTCGCAAATTTTGGTTGCAGTTTTGCTGTTTATTCTGTTCTGGGTGTTCTTTTTTGCTGATACNTCCAACATGATGGCTGGGGAGAGGACTGGGGGAGGTGAGGGGAGAAAGATGTTCCCTGGTGCTGGCCACACTTCTCCCCTCTATGTGCTTGGGTGCCAGCCACTGCTTGCTCGGCTGGTGGAAGCACTGGGAGGAAGTTCCTGGCTCACCTCCTGACTCTGCACCCCCTATGCCATTCTACTGAAAGAAAAGTCACCTTTGCCTGGATTTGCTACAGGATCCTCAAGGGACTGACGCCATCTGCAGAGGAGTTGCTAACCCCCTCAATGCTTTCAGACAAAGGATGGTGAGAGGGTCCTTACAGTCTCTATAGGAAAGGTTTCAGCCCTTCCCCATGGCCGCCATTCCCACAGGAGCTTTAGAACAGCACCTCTCCCTACCAACAGAGCCTGTGAGTCATCACAGCCGCTGCCTCCCGAGGTGCAGCATCGCCTCCTGCTGCCTGTGAATACAACTGCACCGAAAGGGCAGAGACAGGATCTGTTCGCAAATTTTGGTTGCAGTTTTGCTGTTTATTCTGTTCTGGGTGTTCTTTTTTGCTGATACATATATATATATTTGTAGTAAAGAACTGTTATCTTTTTTCTCTACGTTTTCTGATTCAAGTCTCTTAATTACAAAGGTTGTGGTAGTTTTTGAGGAGAAGCCCCTTTTCTAGTCCAGAGGGATTTCTCACTTTCCTTGATTAGACATCTTGGTTTCTTTTAAACTGAGACAGTATCCTATGTGTAAGCAGAGTCAATGAAATTACATATTTGTAACTGTGCAGTTTGATGATAGATTTAAAACCAAAGCAAGCTTTATCACTAGCTATCATACAGCTGCTGCCAACACAACTACTGATTGACAGATTGTGAGGTTTTAACTTGTTTTGCATATTTTTTTAATATTGGTTTTTGTGCTGTGAGAGTTATCTCAATGCAGGTTTTCTGTTTTTAACACTATGGAATCACATTTATTGACTTTTGTGTTATTTATAAAGCTGTTAATTTTATTAAAGTGTCATGTTGTGTGAATTTTTAAAATAGTCTTTCTAAGTGCCAAATTCTTTATAGATTGAAACTCAGGAACAATTGATTTCCTTTGAAATTGAAACTTAAGCTTTCTATTGACTTCCTCAGTTAGCAGACATAAGTCTCTGCAATAAGCATTCTGCTTACCTTTTGCATAGTGGCATTCTCAATGCTAATACAAAAGAGTGACAGATCATTTCTCATTTGAAAAAATATGCCTCTAATAAACACTTCATGAGCTCTGAAGCTCATGATAACCAGCTTGTGCTTCCGGCCATTTCTTCTTTGTTGTCTCTAATTCCTTGTAGTTGAATTTAAGGACTTTCTATTGGTTTCAGTCAGATATAAGTACTATCTACTATTTTTGTAGTGTGGACTTGAATAGGTTCTGTCTTGCATGTTTACTTTGTTTTTTTTTCTTTTCTTTATCCTTTTGAAAGTATGTCCCCGTGCTTTCCAAAACTTGTATATAAGAGAGAAAATTTCAATCCTGGCCCTTGAGCTGTGTTTTGATTCTGTACTGAGGCTTGGGCTGGATCAAACTTGTGTTTTTATGCAGGATTAAAAGTAAATGATAGCTATTTGTTGCTTCTTACCAATCATGTAAGGAAGAAAAAAATTGGACAACCCACTCTTCGCAATCATAACCTTGTTCTTAATTACATTTTGTTCCCTGTTGGACAATCATAAGATTTTCTGTGCATTCTCCTCAACACCGGAAAAATCTGCCCAAAATTTGTCAGCTGATCCTATTAACTTTTGATCCAGCAAATACCTGTTTAGACTAGGTGAAAGCCGCTCAGCAAACTGATCACTAATCTGATATTTCTTCTTATCATGAATATTCGATCTTATGTTATAGTTGCATGGCATAAGCTACACAGGAAACAAGAGGTCAGGTATGAAAGAAATGGATAAGTATGTTTTTAATGGGCTTCAGCTCTGAAAGGTAGCACCAGTAAATCTTAGTATTGAGGAAGGAGTTTGTTGCACTGCAGTGCTCATGCAGGATAAGACTTTCTGACAGAATCATGTATTTTTTCACAGTGTTTGAAGCAAATTTGGAGGGATAAAACCACCTGTGAAATATGTCTTGGCACTTGTTCTGCTGGCAAGCATCAACACTGGCATTCTCATCTAGTCTCTCATGTTAGGAAAGCAAAGAAGACAAGAGAAGTCCTGTTGTGTGCTGTGGAATAAAGCTGGTGCTGACATTTGTTTAACGCCCTGGCCCTCATGACTGAACTTCAACTTGTGATTATTCATGAAGGCTACCCAGTGTTGATATCTACCTCTAAATTAGTTTCTGAGTTCTGCTTGTGTTGAGTCCATTTCTGTCCTGAAGCAATGCTGACTGAGTGTTCTGGAGGTGTTTAAAGAATTTTATTCTGTCTGATGGGAAATGTGCCTTTCAGATGGTCTCTCATAGTCTCTGCGTAGGTTTTCATGACTACTCAGTGCAAAAGAACATTTAATTACCAATGACGTCCCAGTGAATCATAGTTTTACTCTGTATGATGTATTCTTCTGACCAGCAAACAAAAAGCAGCATCTACTACTTCCTTCAGAAATTGTCCGGTATCTAAAATGTGCCAGATAACAGCTTGAATACTTTGAAATAACTTGCCTTTAGCATTATACCTGGGTTTATGTACTAGGTTAATTGTCAGCTTTTGTAGATAAGTGTAACAAACTTTCTGTACCTTCAATGTTGTGTAAATGCAGTGAGCATTGTTTTAAAATAGTGTTCTGAAGAACTAACAGCAGAGAACAGGTTAACTTTCTGAATAGTTACACTCTTAGAGACATTATCAAGTGTATATATACAGCCTTTGCTGAAGGATGTATATGTGTTTTCTGTGTGGAATTCTTCAGTACCATCATCCAGATGCACAGTATCATCATCCACAGACACAGACTCAGAGGAGGAAAGAAGTATGACCTAATTTAGAATAATTGTGGTTATGGGAGCTATTTCAGTTTAGTGTGGACTCTTAGCTTGTGCTCAAACTCCATTTTTCAGAGTCAATAGACTGGACTATTGTGAGTAAATGAAGCAGTTTTGGCTTTTTATGTATGCAGAGAACAACGAAAAGTCATATATATATATTATATATATGGAATGCCAGCAAGCCTTCCTTCCAGGAAACTGATCCAGAAGAGAAAAAGCTGGATTTCTGCTCTCCTACAGTGGTTCTGCAATTTTGTGTAGTCTAAAAGAACTGGAGTTACTACAGAATAAGAAATCAGTTACTGAACTCCTTTCAATGTTGAGGGAAGATCTTGCTGGAAGAATGTTTAGAAACTATAGCATGGAAGAAGACTGTTACGAACACAGTGTAAAATTGCATCTGCCTTTTATATTTTTTCTATTTTATTTCATAGAGTTGTATTTTATCAAAATTTTACTGTGTGTAGTGGATTTCAAGTGCACAGGCCCTAATTATAGAGCCTAAAATGTGAAAAAACACCAAACAGCTTGGCACTCTCGACAAAACTCTAATAGGAAACTGTTACACAGGTATAAAAATGGAAGATTGTTTTCCTCAAAGGAGACATAGATATGAAAAAAATTTGATCACAGGGCTCTGGAAAAGTGTGTGATATGGTTTGAAGAATCCTGCACTGCTGTGGCCTGTATTTCCTCTATCCTGTGGGAGTAAAGAGAACGTTTCCCAAGTTTTCCAAGACCAGCCATTTCAAAATCCACATTTAGAATTGGAGAGGTTGTTTCAGTCACAGGGTTAACCTCCTAAGACAGGGATCTGTTCCTAGACTGCTGATAGCTGGGATATTTTCTGAATGGAAGAAAAAAGCTAGAGGGCTCTTCAGTACTGGGCCTGTGCAGGCACTTCATACAAATGAATAAAAAATGTTTGCATAGCTTCTCTTCAGTTTCACTCTGCACCATTCAGAGCCTAGAGTCCTCCCCACTTAACTGCTGCAGCTTTGTGGCATACCAGATGCTGTATTACATTTTAAAATCAAGCAGTAGAGAAGTGCATTTGTTGCAGACATTATTTTCTGTAAACCCCAAACCTGTGTGTGGAAGACTTCCTCTTTTAAAACTGCTATTCTTCCAACCCCAAATGGGAAAATGGAAAACAGAACACTTCCTTCATCAGTGTACTGTATGCGGATGAAAGAGGTTATTCTTAAAAGTATAGTCATGTAAGCTATTAAGCCACTGTTCAGGTATGTAAAGAGAAATCTTTAGTTGAACATAATGACTTAACTATCATCCCCTCTCCTTCAGCTTAAAATGTCTTTTTTGTTTGTTTGTTCCTCTTTGTTCATAGCTTGTCTGCACTGGAGAATAACATCCAACCTGATGTCATGCTGGCTGTGAAAAGAGTACACCAGCCTAGTGATGAATTTGATTTAGCAGGAAATTAATTTGTTTAACTAAGTCAAATTATATATTCAGGATAAAGGAAAGGACTCAATAGGTCACAGGTATCTAAAGTTACTATGCCATTGGCAATGCTTTCAACTACTAGAATGTGTAATGTATGAGCTACTTCTTTAGTTACTTATCAGTGTGTTTCTATTTTAGGCCCAAAAAGAAGAGCACAGGAGAACTGAGTGAGTCTGGAGCATCTGTTGTCAAATATGGTCTTAAAGCAGAAAAAATCTTCATGCAGGTTCACTATTTGAAGGTAAGTGTTGTCAGCTGATTTTTATGGAACTTGCTTAATGAATATGATAAAGACTTGTGTCTTCTGGACATCAGCAAATTCACAGCTTCCTATTTGCTTCTGCCTTAATTTCTTGCAGGGTTATTTTCTTTTGCGGTCTCTGGCAAGGACAATAGGAGAGGCCTCATACCTTGCATCTTTAAGAAAATTTGTCCATAAGTTCCATGGGCAGCTCATCCTTTCTCAGGTATTGTACTTGGGGTTGTGCCTCACCTTTTGAAAAAAAAAATGACCCAAACATTTGGATTCACTATCCAAATCTTCACTTCTGGTAGTGGTGTAAAGAGAGAGGGAATTGTCATTTGGCCACATAGGTGAAATTCCTACCTGATAGAGGGCAGAACATTTTTTTTTCACATTGATAAATAAATCAGACACCTTGCTAGTACTTGATTATATAAGCAGTGGATGATTTTTTTTTTAACTTGATACATTGAAAGGTCAATGTTCATAGATGCTGATATTAAAGATAGGTCCATTTACCATACTGGAATTGTCTCCCATAATCTTTTAGCTCATGGGTTTTGCTTGTGATCAGTCGGTCTTTTCCCTGATCACCCTCTCTTTCTGAAAGACAAAGAATTGTATTTCGTGCTTGATTTTCTTCCTCTTTGAATGTTGCTTCATTCAGTGCTTGCAATTGCAGCATCTTTCTTATGAGGACAAACCCAAATGGGGTTAGAAGTAGAAATTTACCTCCCACTAGATCTTTCTGGAAAAGTCCTGTAACTATTGGCTCTAGTTTTGTTTTAAGAGATTACAAAGCTCCGTGAACCTTTAGTTCTAGGTATCCTGTCACTGGTGATGAATGCAGCTTGCACTGGAACAACAAATACTTAGCATTGATAGAAGAGCACTGTGATGAGAGGCAAGGGAAGAGAGGGGAGAAAAGGGTATGAGGGAATTTCTGAAACCAGTTTCTTTACTGCTCTGTCTTCTCTGGAGTTATGGTTGAAATCTTTGAGGATATTCTGAATGGTAATAAGTGATTCCTTGCAACACAGGCTTAAGGCCTCTGATTTTGCAGGACCGGAGTCTAACACTTGCTTTTTCTTTCAGCCATAGTGATTCTTTGCTTGCATGTTTGCTGTTTTGAATCTCATGGGGTGAGATGTTTGCCCATGAATCTTATAAATAGCTCACAGACCTGTGGATTCTTTCATATGTCAACTCACCTGGAAGTTAGGCATCATAGTTCTAACACAGCAGCTGTGCGCTATGGAGGAATATTTGGGGTGTTACAGGAGTTAACACTAACACAGCTGTTTCCTGCGCCGTATTCACGGAACCCTGAGCAGTTATGTTTGGCACAGTGTGGACAATGCCAGTGACTGTATGAGTCTTGTCTACATTATGGTGTACTGGGGCATGTCGGGCGTCACCATTTGTTGGGGTCCCCTTGTCCCGAGTTAAGGGGGCAGCGTGAATGACGGTCAGAAGAGCTCAGGCACAGCAGGCATCAGAAGGCTGATCAGAAGGCTTACAAGAGTTTATTCAAGATAGTTTCACAGACAGTTTCCTCATCACACATAGATCGTAGTAGTAGTAGTAAAAGTAGTAGCTTTTCTCTCAGTGACATCCACACCTTTTACATCCTCTCACATCCAACATGTCATGACATTATTGGCTAGCCCATTCACCTCACATTTACCAAAGCATCTCATTGGCTACAAGACCCCACACACACCACAGGTAGCTCTCTCCTCTTTAAGGGAGAACTCTAAACTGCTTTCCTTAAGGGATGCACTCACTGTCACCCCTACAATGGTGTGCAAAATCATAAAAATGATGCTTCAACATCATCCTGGTTTTTTGGTCACTGTGTTAAAAATGCGAAGGGAATAGGGCTATATCAAATTTAAATGCGTTTATTGTCTTTGAGAGAGTCTTAAAGATTCTGTTTATATTGGTGTCTGGCATAGATAAGGAATCACAGCAGGAATTGCAAATGTAGAAGCAATAAAATCAAGTACAACATTTCTTGTTCAAGTTTTACCTTGAACAAACATGCTTTTAGTATTTAAATGAATAAAAGATTTAAAGTAAATAGAGGTGAAAATTGTAAGTTTAAATATCATAGTGCTGTACTGTCACGTTGTCCAAGATAATTGTAAAAGTTTCCAGCTATAGGAACTGTGGGGATGAGGGAAAATAAAAGCAGTGAAAAATTGCCCATGTTATGAATACTAGTCTTGTTTTCAGAGGTGTTTGTAGTAATTTTTCTAGATGGGAGATGCAGGTGCAAGGAAATTACTTCAGATGTAAAACATTAATTGGTTTGCATTTTCCTTCATTTTGATTGCATGCTCAGTTGGCTTTTAATAGTAGTTTTTCTTTATTTTATTTGACTTAGCAAAAGATGAGTAAAGCAAGTCTGCAGTCTTTGACAAGGATTTTTAAAAAATCTTCCTGTTTTCTTTCTGTGAGAGAATTCCCTTACTAATTTCTTTGAATGAATTTTTAAAATAATGAGTGGAGTGATATTGGCCATAAATACAAAGAAAGAAGTGCAAGTTGATGGTCCTCCTAAGACAGTTAAAGCTGTTGTTCAGGGCCATATTTAAATAAGAATATCTTGGGAAAGGAATTGTTTGCAGATTTCAATTTTCATGTAGTCCTGTGTGTTATAATGGGCAAAAAATTCTACTTTTGACTGAAGCTAGTCAGTGGCTCTGTCCCCGGGGTTTCAACTGTTAAGCTGTCTGGCCAATGATTGCCGTCTGATAATAGAACATAAAGGTGGGGAGCTGTCTTTGGAGATGCATTCTGGGCTTGTCACTGAAATGCCAACAGAAGGATTTAAAAATGTTGTTGATATTGTTAAATAAAAGACAGGAATATAAATGGGGTAGAGGATTACAAATAAACAGAAGGGATAAATTAACATTTACCATTTAGTTATATAATTTACAAACTGCATATTTGATAGGCATAGTTTAACTTTGAGTGGATAATTTCTGCAAGGAATTGGCTGTAAGTGCAGTCTTGAGTTTATTTGTTGCTAATTGAATGTCCATTTAGATGTATCCCTTTTAGTCACGAAATCTCCATTGCTTTTATGCACCTCATTTATATTTCAGTCAGAGAATTTAAATGAAAGTATCTGTTGGTTGTAGAATGCTTGAAATATCTAGATTTGAGATTTTCATATGAAAATGTAATTTGTCTTTTGATTGTTCTTGATTTAATATCAACATGTGTGACCAAAGAGAGGTACTTGCCTGATGCCCCAAAACAGTTCAAGAGTAGAAACTTGCTGGACGTTGCTGAAGACAAAAATTGGAATAATAATACAGCACCCTTTGGCATGAAATAAGCAGTCTTCTAAACCCAAATATATCTAGTTATTGCTTCAAGTAGTCTTCATTCCCACTTAGTTCTTTCAACCTGCTTCTCAGTTTTTGGGTCCTCATTCTTCTTCGCCTTTGACTTAGACATGGTACAGCCATCAACAGTGCAAAGAATTTTTCTCCTTGATCTGAAATTCACAGTGTGTATCCAGATTTGATCTGAACAGCAGCAGCCCAATGTTGTAGTTGTGATTAAAATTGTTGGCTTCAGTCAGGATGATCATGAGAGCAGACAAGAGTCATTAGGGAAGTTAATTATTAGGGGCTAGCGAATCCTTAGCAAACGTGTGTGGACACAGTTTTCAAAGGCTCTTNTTTACTTAAAAGTGTAAGGTCACTAGAACATCTTAAAGAAACAGCATCAAAGCTTAAAACACCCTGCATTATCCTCTGATTGTTCTCTTGGACATTTTTGAACCCCTTCATCTGAGGAGGAAGACAAAAATACCTTGAGGTTAGAATTTCACTCCAAATGGTTAAAGTTTGGCAAAATTGTAAGCAATTGAAAAGTCAGACCTGTTATGCAGACATGTTATGCAGACTTGATGACAGGGAAATGTTCAAACCCATTGAAATATGAGGTAAGTGGCAATTTGTTTTCCTACTCTGGAAGCACCAAAATAGGAGCTGTTAAGATAGAATAGATTAATCCTAATTTTAAGAAAGTGTGGTTT
>VWZD01009085.1:0-29098 GCA_013396695.1 Sakesphorus luctuosus | reverse complement strand
AGGGTCTCGTGAGACACTGACAGGCTGTCAGACACCTGGGCCTTGACTTTCCTGGGGGCATCAATAGGCAAAAGTCTAAACTCCCCCTTTTCATGTGGCAGGAAGACTTGATTTTAAAGGAAGGTCTAAAAAGCAAAGAGCAGGAATGCCACTGCAGGAGACTTCCAGACCTATGGAACTAACAAGCACAGAAGTGGTGCAGTAAGTCAGGGCCAAAAAGAGTGTCTGGGAAAAGAAGGAATGTATGATTGCAGATAATAGAACTTTCCCAAGGCAGCATGCAGCTCTGCTGGAGACAACCCTTCCAGTCCATGAGTCTTGCAGAGAGCAGGTCTGGCAAACAGCTCAGTGCTGGTCATGGGATGTGGCCACCAGTGGAAAACACTCTGTATGTGCCAAAGGTACAGGAAATGTCGGTGACAGTGCTGGGAGCAGATATTGTGCTGTCCCCAGTCAGGGGACACTCAGGGTGGTGCAAATGTAACAGCATTTCAAGTTTTCCTCCAGCAGACCCACAATGAGGCTGTTCCCAACCACAGCCATGGGGCAGGTCACAAGAGAGAGGAAGACATTTTTTCTGAATCATGGGGACATTCCCTTTCCTGAAGCTTGGAGATATTCCCCTTTCTCATTACAGGAGACTCCATTGGTGATATCTGATTGTTCTAGTCCCCTTTTCCCTGGGAAGTTTTAGGTGTTCCTGTCTGCTGTCTCCTGTTTGGACACCTATGCTATGACTGAGAGCATTTGTTTCTCAGTGAGGAGCTTGAAGGAACTGTGCAGGCAGCTCCGAGGGGTGACCCATGGAGGTGTGTGTGCCTCTGGCTGCATCCCACTGCCCAGCTGTGCTCTGGTCTTTCTAGAAGCTNAAACCCGCACAACATCCTCTTGCTGAGGGCTAGTGTCACTGCAGAGAGTCACAGGGGTTCTGTTGCTATGGGCTTGTGCCAGGGCAGCTTGCACTGGGGCACATTGTCTGGTCAGGTACTATGGCAACCATCAGCAAAACCCACTGCCAGGGTCAGGTGCCATGTCAGCCAGACATAAAGATTTGTTGCTAGAGACTGTTTTCATGGTGTGGGATGATGGCTGGATTCAAAATTTAGCAGGGACTCAAACTTCTAGGTAAAACACAGCTGCAACATCCTGGATGGACTGAGGTTGAAAAGCTCCCCATACAAGGACAATCATCTTCTCAGAGGGATAGAATGGAGCGAGGAACAAAGTAGAGACTACTTGGTCCCCTCAACTGAAATCCCAGCAGAGAGGGGGAACATTGTTGTTGTGTGAAGATCATGAGACCCTACAGTACCTGTCACCCAAGGGAGATGGGCCAAGGTGTTCTGCTGCTGAACCAACAACCATGTCAAACCCCCTTCTCAGGTGCCAAGCCACGACCACTCCCTCCCATCAGGTATGGCCAGTGAACCTCACACCAAAATAAAGGTATTTATACTATGTCTTTAAATAAAATGTATTTATGACTAAAGCCACACAAGCTCCACCTAACATGTAAAAAATAGTGTAAAATAATTTGGGGATGGGGGGAAGTTGGAGAAGACTCCACCAACACTGTTGAGGTGGGTTGATGGGTTGAGCCCATCTTCCATCCCCACAGGGGCGCCTTGGATAAGAATTAAGCCCTACATGCATTAACTGTTGCTTATAGGACTAGAGCTTGTGTCTGTGCTTGCCCTATAGTGTACCAGTAGATTGCTTGCATTACATCTTGTGCTGGCTTAATTTTTAAATCAGTAATTTATTTAAAGCACATTTTTGCAGTCAGACACTGTCACTGACAACTAGAAACAATTTTAAACTCTCACAGTAAGTATTAATAAAGAGGGTTATTCCGTGAACTGTTGGAGTGAGTCCTTTCAGTTGCTGGAAACAGAGAACACCTTAGCAGGGCCCACTGAGAGGTCTTTACCCTGTTGAGTCCTCCCTGACAAGAGGGGTCAAATGACCCTCTGACCTTGTGACTCTGTTGGCGAAGGGTCTCGTGAGACACTGACAGGCTGTCAGACACCTGGGCCTTGACTTTCCTGGGGGCATCAATAGGCAAAAGTCTAAACTCCCCCTTTTCATGTGGCAGGAAGACTTGATTTTAAAGGAAGGTCTAAAAAGCAAAGAGCAGGAATGCCACTGCAGGAGACTTCCAGACCTATGGAACTAACAAGCACAGAAGTGGTGCAGTAAGTCAGGGCCAAAAAGAGTGTCTGGGAAAAGAAGGAATGTATGATTGCAGATAATAGAACTTTCCCAAGGCAGCATGCAGCTCTGCTGGAGACAACCCTTCCAGTCCATGAGTCTTGCAGAGAGCAGGTCTGGCAAACAGCTCAGTGCTGGTCATGGGATGTGGCCACCAGTGGAAAACACTCTGTATGTGCCAAAGGTACAGGAAATGTCGGTGACAGTGCTGGGAGCAGATATTGTGCTGTCCCCAGTCAGGGGACACTCAGGGTGGTGCAAATGTAACAGCATTTCAAGTTTTCCTCCAGCAGACCCACAATGAGGCTGTTCCCAACCACAGCCATGGGGCAGGTCACAAGAGAGAGGAAGACATTTTTTCTGAATCATGGGGACATTCCCTTTCCTGAAGCTTGGAGATATTCCCCTTTCTCATTACAGGAGACTCCATTGGTGATATCTGATTGTTCTAGTCCCCTTTTCCCTGGGAAGTTTTAGGTGTTCCTGTCTGCTGTCTCCTGTTTGGACACCTATGCTATGACTGAGAGCATTTGTTTCTCAGTGAGGAGCTTGAAGGAACTGTGCAGGCAGCTCCGAGGGGTGACCCATGGAGGTGTGTGTGCCTCTGGCTGCATCCCACTGCCCAGCTGTGCTCTGGTCTTTCTAGAAGCTCCCACTCCCAGAGGCTGGAGGCACCTCAGGCCTGTGTTGTGTCACCCTGCGCTGCTCCTGTCTGAAATGCTCTTCATGAGGGATCAGGATGAACACAGGGACTTGGGTTCAAGGAAGCACATCCCAGAGTTGCATTCAGGTGGTTTGCAAAGGAACATTCCTCTAAAAGTGAGGGACATTGAAACACTGTCTTTCTCAAAGACNTTGTTGCTAGAGACTGTTTTCATGGTGTGGGATGATGGCTGGATTCAAAATTTAGCAGGGACTCAAACTTCTAGGTAAAACACAGCTGCAACATCCTGGATGGACTGAGGTTGAAAAGCTCCCCATACAAGGACAATCATCTTCTCAGAGGGATAGAATGGAGCGAGGAACAAAGTAGAGACTACTTGGTCCCCTCAACTGAAATCCCAGCAGAGAGGGGGAACATTGTTGTTGTGTGAAGATCATGAGACCCTACAGTACCTGTCACCCAAGGGAGATGGGCCAAGGTGTTCTGCTGCTGAACCAACAACCATGTCAAACCCCCTTCTCAGGTGCCAAGCCACGACCACTCCCTCCCATCAGGTATGGCCAGTGAACCTCACACCAAAATAAAGGTATTTATACTATGTCTTTAAATAAAATGTATTTATGACTAAAGCCACACAAGCTCCACCTAACATGTAAAAAATAGTGTAAAATAATTTGGGGATGGGGGGAAGTTGGAGAAGACTCCACCAACACTGTTGAGGTGGGTTGATGGGTTGAGCCCATCTTCCATCCCCACAGGGGCGCCTTGGATAAGAATTAAGCCCTACATGCATTAACTGTTGCTTATAGGACTAGAGCTTGTGTCTGTGCTTGCCCTATAGTGTACCAGTAGATTGCTTGCATTACATCTTGTGCTGGCTTAATTTTTAAATCAGTAATTTATTTAAAGCACATTTTTGCAGTCAGACACTGTCACTGACAACTAGAAACAATTTTAAACTCTCACAGTAAGTATTAATAAAGAGGGTTATTCCGTGAACTGTTGGAGTGAGTCCTTTCAGTTGCTGGAAACAGAGAACACCTTAGCAGGGCCCACTGAGAGGTCTTTACCCTGTTGAGTCCTCCCTGACAAGAGGGGTCAAATGACCCTCTGACCTTGTGACTCTGTTGGCGAAGGGTCTCGTGAGACACTGACAGGCTGTCAGACACCTGGGCCTTGACTTTCCTGGGGGCATCAATAGGCAAAAGTCTAAACTCCCCCTTTTCATGTGGCAGGAAGACTTGATTTTAAAGGAAGGTCTAAAAAGCAAAGAGCAGGAATGCCACTGCAGGAGACTTCCAGACCTATGGAACTAACAAGCACAGAAGTGGTGCAGTAAGTCAGGGCCAAAAAGAGTGTCTGGGAAAAGAAGGAATGTATGATTGCAGATAATAGAACTTTCCCAAGGCAGCATGCAGCTCTGCTGGAGACAACCCTTCCAGTCCATGAGTCTTGCAGAGAGCAGGTCTGGCAAACAGCTCAGTGCTGGTCATGGGATGTGGCCACCAGTGGAAAACACTCTGTATGTGCCAAAGGTACAGGAAATGTCGGTGACAGTGCTGGGAGCAGATATTGTGCTGTCCCCAGTCAGGGGACACTCAGGGTGGTGCAAATGTAACAGCATTTCAAGTTTTCCTCCAGCAGACCCACAATGAGGCTGTTCCCAACCACAGCCATGGGGCAGGTCACAAGAGAGAGGAAGACATTTTTTCTGAATCATGGGGACATTCCCTTTCCTGAAGCTTGGAGATATTCCCCTTTCTCATTACAGGAGACTCCATTGGTGATATCTGATTGTTCTAGTCCCCTTTTCCCTGGGAAGTTTTAGGTGTTCCTGTCTGCTGTCTCCTGTTTGGACACCTATGCTATGACTGAGAGCATTTGTTTCTCAGTGAGGAGCTTGAAGGAACTGTGCAGGCAGCTCCGAGGGGTGACCCATGGAGGTGTGTGTGCCTCTGGCTGCATCCCACTGCCCAGCTGTGCTCTGGTCTTTCTAGAAGCTCCCACTCCCAGAGGCTGGAGGCACCTCAGGCCTGTGTTGTGTCACCCTGCGCTGCTCCTGTCTGAAATGCTCTTCATGAGGGATCAGGATGAACACAGGGACTTGGGTTCAAGGAAGCACATCCCAGAGTTGCATTCAGGTGGTTTGCAAAGGAACATTCCTCTAAAAGTGAGGGACATTGAAACACTGTCTTTCTCAAAGACCTTCATGTAAATGCCAGGAAGAGCTGATGGTTTTTGGGGTCACTCTCACACATACACATGATGTCCATGATTACATCTCATCCATACAATACAAACAAGGACTTCTGAGGCACAACCAACCTCTCCAAGCTGGGATGGGAGACCCNCTCCAAGCTGGGATTGGAGACCCGTGCTAGAAATGGGGGTGGTTGTTGGCTAAGCGGTCACCTTCCCTTTGCTCTCCTGCACAGAGAGGCCCAGAGAAGGCTATGCTCTGTTGGTCCTTTCCTGATTTTCTCAGGAAGGAAAAAAACATAAAGTGCAAACAAACTGCTGCTCAACCCAGCCTGCACACTCACACACTGAAACATCACTGGTGTTTTCACTTGTGAGGCACTTAGTGTTGCATGTCCTTGACAGCAGCTCTGGAAGACCTCAGCCTTCACACACTGCACTCAGAAGATTCACCTGGTGTCATGCAGATGCTGTAAGGGGGGCCAGCTCTGTTCTAGAAGTTCCCAGTGCCTGACACTGCCTGTGACCTCAGGGCTTCCACCCCACAGGGCTGAGTGTTCATAGGCAGGGCCCTCAGGTCTTACACCAACAGGAAGATTCAGAACGACAGTGTGAAAGTGGAAAAAGAGCAACTCTAGAACAAACAAGCTCTGGTGCTTCCTGGCAGTGCTGCTGTGTTGGGAGACTTTTCTCCTTCATCTTTAAGGTCTCAGAGGAAGGATGATTGCAATAGAAGTCACTAGAATGTTCTTTATTTTGTTTAAATGTACAGAGAGAACATAGCCTCCTTTACCTAGTCTGTGGGTCTCATAAATTGGGATAGATGTGTAATTAGGGGAAAAATAAAACAAACAAAGAAATATTAAAAACACAACGTGGAAAATACAATACAAAGTCAAAGAAAGGGAAGAGAAAAATGAAGCCCACAACCAATACAGAAAAAATGTAGCAGACTGGCTTGGCCCACAACGAGTTCCATTCTGAATGCTATGAGGAAGACAACAGGCAGTTTGATGCTTCAGAAAAGCATCCAGACATCATTTTCCTTAGGGCATCCTTGAGTTCCTGGTTCCTCAGGCTGTAGATGAGGGGGTTCAGTACTGGAGGCACCATCGAGTACAGAACTGACAGGGCCAGATCAAGGGATGCAAAGGAGATGGAGGAAGGCTTCAGGTAGGTAAATGTGGCAGTGTTGATAAACAGAGAGAGCACAGCCAGGTGAGGGAGGCACGTGGAAAAGGCTTTGTGCCATCCCTGCTCAGAGGGGATCCTCAGCACAGCCCTGAAGATTTGCACATAGGAGAAAACAATGAAAACAAAACAACCAAACAGTACACAGGCACAAACCACAATAAGCCCAAGTTTCCTGATGTTGGTATGTGAGCAGGAGAGCTTGAGGATGTGGGAGATTTCACAGAAGAACTGGCCCATGGCATTGCCCTGGCACAGGGGCAGGGCAAATGTATTGGCTGCGTGCAGCAGAGCACTGAGAAAGCCAGTGGCCCAGGCAGCTGCTGCCATGTGGGCACAAGCTCTGCTGCCCAGGAGGGTCCTGTAGTGCAGGGGTTTGCAGATGGCAATGTAGCAGTCGTAGCACATGATGGTGAGGAGGGAAAGCTCTGCTGAAATGAAAAATGCAAACAGAGCTGTACAACACATCCTGCACAGGAGATGGTTCTGATGTCCCAGAGGGAGTTGTGCATGGCTTTGGGCACAGTGGTGCAGATGGAGCCCAGGTCTGTGAGGAACAGGTTGAGCAGGAAGAAGTGCATGGGGGTGTGCAGGTGGTGGTGGCAGGCTACGATGCTGATGATGAGGCCGTTGGCCAGGAGGGCAGCCAGGCAGATGCCTAGGAAGAGCCACAAGTGCAGGAGCTGCAGCTGTCGCGTGTCTGTGAATGCCAGGAGGAGGAAGTGGCTGATGGAGCTGTTGTTGGACATTTGCTGCCTCTTAGGAGAGGGCCTGATCAGAAAAGAAAAGGTCAGCAAATAATTCAGGCAGAACCCTCTGACAAACCCACTCCAGTTATCAGTGCAATCTCCTTCAAATGAAATGCATCTCTTTTTCTGGGCTGTACTGGCTGAGCGTGGTGTGAGGAGCAGGAGCTCTGCCCATGGGCTACCAAGGACTCAGCTTTGCTCTTCTGCAGTGGGGAAATGGAGCTGGATTGTGAAAGGTCTCATGATGGTCAGATGTAAACCACCAGAGAAGTTCAGTCTCTGCCCTCCTAACTCTACCTGAAAAGAGGCTTATCATGTCCTTAGAATTATTTGATCTGTGATTTTGGTGTTGGGTTTTTTGTTTGTTTGTTTGTTTTCAATTTTGCACCAAGACGTCTCAGGACTGGGGTTTTTAGGAGTAGAAATCCTCATTTTTATGACTAACAAAGTGAACAGTTTTGAAAGAAAAGAAGGAAAGAGGCTCAGCTCTCTGTGACCTAGAGCAGAGCCAAGACATCTGCAATGCTCAACAGTCTATTACCCATTTCCCTTGAGATTTTCTTTATGCTGCCCTGAAGATGATTTCACACAGAAACTAGTCTTTTAAAAAGCCACAATTATCTGTCCTGCGCTGAGTGTAGGGCAACACTGCTTCAAAGGGCACAAATGTGAAAACTTTGCTGTCCCAGCCCAGAGGTGCAGCTGTGATGGACAGAGCAGGACAGGAGCCCTCCCGCAGAGAAGCCAAGGGCTGGGAGAGGACAATGCCAACCCTCAAGGGAAGGGGAGGCTCAGCACTGCCCAGGATCCCGCACAGGCACAGCTGGGCCTTTTCGGGAGCAGCTCCAAGACAAGGAGCACAGGGCCAGCAGAGAGGGTGGGGTCCTGCAGGGCAGATGTTCTGCAGACAGAGGCAGCTCCTTGCCGAGCACACAGTGCCCAGCAGAGCTGCAGGGAAGGGCCCCCAGAGCTACCTGAATGACCCCTCCCCCAGCGGTGCCTTAGGGGCACATTCCTCCCACTCCCTGCCCAGGGCTCAGCTGCCTGGAGCTGTCCCTGCCAGCAGCTGCTTCCCTGTGCCCAGGGCTGCGCCCTGGCAGTGTTCCTGGAGCAGAACTGTCTCTCTGCAGTGCTGCTTGCTTGCCAGGAGCTTCCTGTGTGCCAGGAGCCCGGCCCAGCTCAGCAGTACAGCAACAGCCCAAGGCACTTAAAGACCCTCGGGGGGGGGGGGGGGGGGGGGGGGGGGGGGGGCCGGAAGGCGCGGGGGCCGTGGGAGGGGATGGGGGGGTCCTGGGGGCACAGAGGAAGNGGTGTTGGTGCTGAGTCCCTGAAAATCAGTCACTGAGGAATGTTGCAGGAGCCTCTTGAGAAACCAGTTAGATTCACACTGTAAAGTTTCTTATAGTTCTACTGGGTCCCTCTGAGGGACACAACTGAGAAAACATCCCTATGATTTTTTTGGAGCAGAAACCTGGAAACAGTGATGACAGGTCCCAGAATCACAGAATCATCAATGTTGGAAGAAACCTTCAAGATCATTCAGTCAAACTGTCAGCTGAGCACCATCATAACCACCCATAAACCATATCACAAAGCCTCATATCCAGTTGCCACCTGAACAGTTCCATCATCTCCCTAAGCTAGTTTGCAATGCCTAAGAACTCTCTTTGTGCTAGAGGGGTTTTTTAATATCTAATCAGAACCTCACCTTATGGAATTTAAGGCCCTTTCCTCTCAAACTGTCACTATAGGCTTGGCAGAAGAGACTGACCCCTGTTTTGGTTTGTGCCACTAGCCACTCCTCATGATACATTTTTTCCAGAAACTTCCCCAGCTCCATTTCCTTCTCTGGACACACTCCAGCCCCTCATTGTCCTTTTTGCACTTAGTGGCCCAAAACTGGACACAGCACTCAAGGTGGGGCCTCACCGGTGCCCAGTGCAGGGGAACAATTTCTGCCATGGTCCTGCTGGCCACATTCTTCTTGACACAGGCCAGGATGCCATTGGCCTTCTTGCCCACCTGGGCACACTCTGGCTCATATCCAGCCACTGTCAAGCAGCACCCTCAAGTCACTTCCTGCTGAGAAGCTCTCAAGCCACTCTGCCTCCACATGGAACATTCCATGGGGTTGTTGTGACCCAAGGGCAGATCCTGACACTTGGCCTTATTGATCCAGCCAGTCCAGATCCCTTTGCAGAGCCTTCCTGCCCTCCAGCAGATACCAAACACACTCAGCTTGGTGTTGTGCATAAATTTGCTGAGGGGACACTCAATACTGTTGCAGCAGCAAGCCAGAATGAGACCGCAGTCACCAATATGGTGTAAAGGCAGATCTGATTTTATTCAAATCAGCTCACACTTATAAACTGCAGTTAACCCCACCCTGAACACAACAGGTCTAACCCCATAGGTCAGAAGGCTGCAACATGGACATATATGGTAAAACTTAGGTGCTTTTCCGGGTTGCTGTGTTGTTGTTTACCCCCTAAGTTTGATGTCCCATACTCCTCTGGGCCCACCAAGCCAGTGGGCGGCGGCACAATCCCCTTGTCCAGATCATCAAAAACAATGTTAAACAGGACCATCCCCAACACTGAGCCCTGGGGAACCCCACTAGTGATCAGCCCCACCTGGATTTAATTCCACTCCCCACCATTCTCTGACCATCAGCCAATTTTTCACCCAGCAAACAGTTCCCTTGTCATAGCCATGAGCAGCCAGTTTCTGCAGGAAATGCTGTGGGAGATGGTGCCAAAGGCTTTCCTGAATTCTAGAGACACATCCACAGCCTTTCCCTCAACTCTTTCATCTCATTTTGTCATAGAAGGAGGTTGGTCAGGTTGGTCAGGCAGGATCTGCCTTTCCCAAACCCACACCGGCTGGGCCTGATCCCCTGGTTGTCTGGGTTATGCTGTGTGATGGCACTCAGGATGATCTGCTCCATGGACTTGCCTGGCACCAAGGTCAGGCTGACTGCCCTGGAGTTCCCCAGATCCTCCTTCCAATCTTTCCTGTGGATGAGCATCACATTTGCTGCTTTCCAGTTAGCTGGGACTGCTCCAGTTCACCAGGACTGCTGGGCACTGAGTGGAAGTGGTTTGGCCAGCTCTTTCTCCAGCTCCCTCAGTGCTCTTGGGTGCATCCCATCTGGGCACAGGGATTTGTGTTAGTCTCATTGGCACAGCAGGTCACTGACTATTACCCCTTGGATTATGATGCTTCACTCAGCTCCTCATCACCAACTTCCAGCTCTGGGATCCTGAGGACAACTGGGTTCAGTGTTAAAGACTGAGGCAAAGGAGCCATTAAGTCTCTCAGCCTTTTCCTCTTCCGCTGACACTGTGCTGCCTCTGCATCCAGCAAAGGATGGAGACTCTCCTGAGCCTCCCTTTGCTGCCCATGGATCTAGAGACACATTTTTTGTTGCCTTTAAGTGAACTGGCCAAATTCAGTTCCAGTTTTCCTTTGGCCCTTCTAATTTTCCCCCTCCAGAACTTCACCATATCCTTGTCGTTGCCCCAAGTGTCTTTCCCCTCCTTCCAGAGGTGAGACACACTATTTTCCCCTGAATTCCAGCCTACATTCACTGTTAAACGAAGCCATGGTTTTTGCCCCTGGGCTTGTCTTTCAGCACATGGGCAAAGACTGCTCCTGGAGTTTTGAGATTTCCTTCTTTAAGCACCTTCAGCCTTCCTGAACTCACTTTTCCTTCAGGACTGACTCCCAAGAGATCCCATCCATCAATTTCCTAAACAGGCCACAGTCTGCCTGCCATCAGTCTAAGGTGTCAGTTCTGCTGTCTCCTCCTTCCTTCACCCACAGTGGAAAACTCCACCATTTCTTGGTCTCTGTGCCCAAGACAGCTCTGACCACCACATCACCCACCACTCAGAGAATCACAGAATCATTTGGGCTGGAAAATGCCTTAAAGGGCATCTGTTTCCAACCCCAGGGGCAGGGATACCTTTCACTAGAACAGGTTTCTCAGAACTGCACCCTGCTTGGCCTTGAACCACTTCCAAAGATGGAGCGGTTGGAACTTCTCTGAGCAACCTGTGCCAGGGCCTCACCACTCTCACAGTAAAGAATTTCTTCCTAACAGCTCATCTAATCCTTCCCTCTATCAGTGTGAAGCCATTCCCTCTTCTCCAGACTGGACAATTCCAATTCTCTCAGCCTTTTCTCATGGTAGAGTTGCTCCATCCCTCTAATCATCTTGGTGCCTCCTCTGGACTCACTCCAACTGGTCCATGTCCTTCCTGTGCTGGGGACCTCAGAGCTGGAGGCAGCTCTGCAGGTGGGGTCTCCCCAGTGGGTCAGAGGGGCAGAATCACCCCCTTTCCTGCTGCCCACACTGTTTTGGATGCAGCCCAGGGCATAGGGAGTTTCCTGGCTGCCAGTGCACATGACTGAGGCATGTGCAGCCTCTCACCCACCAGCACCCCCAAGTCCTTCTCCCCAGGGCTGCTTTCCATCTGCTCTTCCACCAGCCTGGATTGATCGCAGCAGTTGCCCAGGCACAGGTGCAGCACCTTGAACTTGTTAAACCTCATGAGATTTCCATGGGCCCCTTCTCAAGCTTGTCTAGAAGCATTTGGATGGCCCCATCCTTCAGGTGTGTCACCTGCACCCTCATCTCAGTGTCATCTGTAGATGTACAACAACATCAGCCAGTTAGTTCCCTCAGTAGGAGCCCAGGTATCTCTATGGTCCTGGTGTTCCTATTCAGTCTTCAGGAATTCAGGGGCTTGCCAGCCCAGAATCACATCTCCTTGCTGCCCCAGGGACTATCAGCCATCTCCTGCTTTCACAGCTGCACTCCTGAGCTCAATGTAATCTGCTTTAGCTACAGCCACAGTGCTCAGCCTGGTCCAGCCTCTTGCCAAGGGTGTTGTCTCTGTCATACTTCAAACACCAACATGAACAACTGCTCAGGCGATGAGAAAGCCAAAAGTGAGAGTGAGCTCAAGCATGGGGCTGACATGATGGAGATGGGAAGTTCAAAGTGCAAAGAAGACAGAATGACACTGCAATGGGTAAAATGTTGAGCAGGATTTTGTTTGAACATCCACAAGCTACAGAAGTAAAAGAGACATTTATACTTCCATTATAGCCACTAGAGGATGTCTTTATCTGAAAGGTGGATTTCTTAGATTCATCCCTCCTTAGGACTTTTGTGAAACAAATGGACACTTCCTTTGGGGAAAATCATGTGTTTGGAGATGCTCTCCCTGGAAGAGCCTGTTTGTACTGTTAGCTATCAAGCTGTGGAAGCACAGTAAAACTACCTGGTTGAAGGGTGAGAGCACTCAAATATTAGCAATACAAAGACGTATAATACACAGACAAGGATTTTTTATTTGCAGAAAGCAAATTCTGTTGGCTTGTGCTTTCTGCACCTGTGTTCACCCTCAGAAAGAGCCTGGTGCTCAGTCTCACATTTGAGAAATATGCATAGGAAAGTTAAAAAACAACTATGTCATGTAGCTGTGCTGCTTAGCTCTATATGTGTAAGGAATAATCGGGTCCCACTGCAGAAACTGGGTGACTGAGTCTCACCAGGACACCTTTCACTGTGTTACAGCCAACAGCACAATAACCCCTTCCTGGAGAGACCAATTGCAGAGATGACTTTCTGCAAAAGAAGAGTCCTTTTGCTTGGCTGACTCAGCCTGGAGAATAAAACAACCTTGGAGTCACATGCCAATGCCACTTTTAAAATCACTTATACGTTGGATTTTTGTAAAGATCAAAATCATGCATTTGATTTGCAGTTGAGCTGAATATTTTTCTAGCTGCTACAGAGAGTCCTGGTTTCCTCTGGGATAGACTTACTTTTCTAGCCAGGAGCTGATTTAGTCTTGTAGTTGTGATTTAGGATGAGCATAATGTCGGTAACACAGTGATGTTTTAGTTGCTTGCACTAAACCAAGGACTTTTCAGCTTCTCCTGGTGCTCTGCCAGCTGAGAGGCTAGGGGTGCCCAAGTAGATGGGAGTGATACAGCTGACCCAACAGGCCAAAGGGGTATTCCGTACCGTACGGCATCCTGCTCCACATATAAACAAGGGGAAAAGATGGTCGGGGGGGCTAATGCTTGGGAAAAGGCTGGGCTTCAGGTGGTTAATTGTGAGCAACTGTTTTGCATTTAACCAATTTGCTTTTCTTGGTTTTAATTTCTATTTTTGTTATCTTTCTCTTCATTACCATGGTATTATCGTTAATTTTATTATTAGTATCGTTATTAGATTATGCTATTGTTATTTTTATATTTTATTAAAATTATTAAATTGTTACTATATCAGCCCATGATGTTTCTTACTCTTATCCTGCCAATTCTCTCCCCCCTCCCCCTGAGTAAGGAGCGACCAAGCAGCTGCGAGTGGTGTCGAGTTGCAGGCTGGGGTTAAACCACCAGACACCGCCTCACCCAACAAGCCCTGGGTGGCTTACCAGGCAGACAGGGACCAAGCAGAGGGATCCCTCCCACAGGAGACAGCGACCTGTCCAAGGCTGGTGAGATCACTCTGACTAGGCTTGCGGGGTTTGCTCCTGCAGTCACACAGAAACACGTATGGTGTGTGCCTCTGACAGGCTTTGCGCACTCCTCATATTCACAGGGGGTCAGAGACAAGAGTCCTTCCCTTGCACCTGCAAAGGCAGTGACTGCAGTGTCTCTGAAGTGCTGCTGCCGTGCCCAGGGCAGGGGTGGCACCTCAGCCTCAGTGGATAATGGCACAGGGAAAGGACACGAGGACCTGGGTGCAGGGAAGCACATCCCAGTGGGGGTCACCTGGGGGTGTTCCTTGCAAACTGCAGGCACCTTAAGGAGCTATCTGTCCCCACAGAACTTCGGGGCACCCCTAGGGGTAGCCAAGGACACTTTTGTTCACTCAGGTTCATCTCATCACACACTCCAAATGTATGTGCATGTGTCTGTAGTGCAGGAACCAACTTCTGACGGAGTCATTTTGTGTCCCTCTGTGGAGGGACAAAGAACCTGTCCGAGCTGGGGCAACTTTGGGGTTTCCAGGGACCATGGACCAGACCAGACCCTTCTCTGCTGGTCCCTCCCATGGTCCCTGCAGTGCCTGGAGCTGGCAGTGCTCCTCTGTGGTGTGAGGGGCTGTTCAGCACTGGGAACACAGGGCAGACCCAAACTTGCTGTGCAGGTCAGATGACTTCTCCTGAGTCCCTTGCCATCTTCCTGCTCCTGATGGGCTTATTGCCACAGAAAATTCTTTATTGGACTATGGTACACTTGCACGGTACTAGAGGAATTTGGACATTGCACAACACCTGACATCATGTGCTTCAAAAGGGATTCCTCAGAGCCCACTGCAGAGCCAGAGGAGCTGCACCCTCAGCTCCAGAGATGGTCTCAGATTGGAGAGCTGAGAAACAGGATTTTGTGCTGTTGCCTTTATTTTGTTCAAAGTCACACACAGCCAGGTTTGTCATGTATACGTGGTATTTGGGAAGGGAAAAACACATAAATGCTTAAGAAGTGAGAATAGGATAAACAGTAAGAATTGTCTAGCAAATAACAAAACTAATAAAAAAATAAAATTAACATATGAGGGAAAGATTATCTTGGCAGTCGTAGCACATGATGGTGAGGATGTAATATTCTGCTTCAAGAAACAAGGTAAAAAAAAACCCTGTAAAACACATCCTGAGTAGGAAATGGTCCTGGTATCCCAGAGGGAACTGGCCAGTGATTTGGGGACAATGGTGCAGATGGATCCCAGGTCAATGAGGGAGAGGTTCATCATGAAGAAGTACATGGGGGTGTGCCGGTGGTGGTCATAGGCTACAGCGCTGATGATGAGGCCGTTGCCCAGGAGGGCAGCCAGGGAGATGCCCAGGAAGAGCCACAAGTGCAGAAGCTGCAGCTGTCGCGTGTCTGTGAATGCCAGGAGGAGGCACTGGTTGATGCAGCTGCTGTTGGACATCTGATCCCTTTGTTCATGGGCTGCTGCCAAAGGAGGAAAGCACATTCATAAGTTAGGACTGCTCTGAACAAATGTCTTCATGTTCCCTGTCTCCCATTCTCCCTTACCCTTCCCAAACAAAAATTTTGTTTCTCCTTCCTTTCAGGATCTTTGTACTGCCCCAGGATTGATGAGCTGGTCTGTGCTGTCTAAGATTGACATGAGGAAGAGAGTTCTGCCCACGGGTTCCACCTGTGGGCTCTGATCTACAGCCATGGACATCTGGGAGAGGTGTGACAGCTTCTGAAATTCACCATTTCCCTCATCAGTCACCTGCTTGTAGTAGAGAGAAGCTGCTGAACATTTTCCAGCAGGAAGGTGCCAGAGAAACTCCCAGATGTGCTAAAACTGCAGTAAGCTGAGCAGAGACAGTTTGCTCCCCAAGTCCACTCTCTGCATTTTTCAGAGCCCTCCTGGTTAAAGTGGGCTCAGGGGCTTTGCTCTCACAGCCACAGGGCAGGACTTGCAGTGTTGGTGTGTGAGCTGCATCTGAGCCCCACATTGTTCTCAGAGAATCAAAGGGTAATAATAACAAGGTCAGCATGGACAGGAGGGGAAGATGGAGAAATGGCCAATGCTCCTGCCGAGGAAGAACAGGGACACCTGGACAGTTCTCAGGAATTTCTCCTCTTGGCATTGGGCTTCTGAGGTGGCAGCTCAGACAGAAACCCCCAAAGCTTGATGTCACTCTGCTGGGTGAGAGGGAAGACCGAGAGTTTCTCAGGAGAAGCTACAAGAAATGGCAGTGACTGAATCACTCTCACAAGCCTTTCATGGGAGCTGGTCTGTCCCTGTCCCTGTCCATGCCTCTGATGTCTGTAGCTGTCCCTGTGAGGTGCCATTTCTCTGGCCCCAGGTCCCTTCCCTGTCCTTGCACATCCATCCATCTGGGTGCTCAGCTCTGCCCTGCAGACCCTTTCTGGCAGCAGGGCACTGCCCAGGGGCATCTCTGATGATACTAGCTCTGATGGGACCATCTGACAAGCTCTGAGAAGGTTGGAGAGGTGGTGCTGGATGCTGTCTGTAAGCTGCAGGATATTGCTTATTCATCCTCCCAGGCTTGGTCACCTAGAAGTGAACCCTATTTAGAGATGCATAGACTTCTCAAGAAATGGGAGATGAATCACCATGTCTCACGTCCCACAGAAAAAACAGGAGCAGAAGACTGAAAGTGCAGACTCCTTCCCTTTCAGGCAGCCTCTGCCTTGATGTGCTCATTGGATTTTCCTCTGTCAATGCCTTGGAGCTGGGAGCAGCCCTGACCCACACAGCCTCCTTTCAGCAGAACAAGGGCCCTTCTCAGGGTCAATCCTTCCAACAGCAGCTTTTTTCCACAGTAACAACCTTATGACAGTGTAGCAGGAAATATCTGCTCTGGAGCACATCCTGCTCCTCCACACCAGAGAAAGAGTCCTCCAAAAACACCCACAGACCACTATGGGATCAGCCAGGCTTTGGACATCTTTGCATAAACTGCAGCTGCACTGCCCTGCACACAGGACCTTACCCTGCCACGGACTTGAGGCTCCATCTCATCCTGTCTGTGCTCCAGGCTGAGGGTGTTTGTCCCTGTCTCAGCTGCAGCACCTCAGCTGAATGTTTCTCAGCTCTGCATCCTTCCCAGCCCAGACTGCCTTTACCCTCCTCTGCCTTCTCTTGTCTGCCCTTGGTGGCTGCAGGCAGTGCCCTGAGCCCTGCTGGGCTGTGCACAGGAGCTGCTCCTGGGCAGAGCTGTCTCTCTGCAGCGCTGCCCTCTTGCCAGGAGCTTCCTCTGTGCCAGGAGCCCGGCCCAGCTCAGCAGCACAGCAACAGCCCAAGGCATTTAATGACCCTCTGGGGAGTTTGATGTTGTTTACATCAGACTCAGTCCATCAGAGTAAGTTCAAAAGACTTTTCAAGGAGTCAAAGTGAGATTGAAAAATTGAAGTTTCTTGTAATGCTAATGGGTCCCACTGAGAGACACAACTGGAAAGTATTCCCAGATTCCAGTTAGAACACAAAACTGGAAAAAGTGATGACAAGTATGGACAAGCAAGGGAAACATGGCCCTAATGCTGAGGAAACCTGGGTGTATTTCACAATCCAAAGGACTGAGCCCCTGTGCCCTGACCCTCAAAAATTTGGAAAGGAGAGCCTGTCCCTCCCTCATTCCTCGGAGCTCTTCCTGGGACACTGGGATGTGGGGATATGCAATACCAAGGGCAGGATGATGGGGCAGCACCTCCCAGGCTGCTGATCAGGGACAAGGAGTCAATGAGGCCCCAGGGATGCAAGGCTCACTTGTCTCCTCATGGCATCAGGGGCACACACAGCAACCATGGCCAAAGGCCTGCACAAGTTGGCTCTGGCAGGGCCTTTCAGATACTGCACATCCCTGTCTCCTCTCCAGCCCAGCCTGTCCTATGGTGTCCATGCCCTGCCCCTTTCCCTGCAGGCTGTCGTCATCTCCCCAGCTGCCCCACCTTGCTGGCACCTTCCTGCACTGACATCTCTCCATCCTCCCTGGCTCTTCCTTGTATCCCAAAGCCTTCTTGGTGATATTTTGTACCACAGCACTGCCCTCAGAGTGAAATTCCTTTCTCCATGTGTCTAGTCTGGACCTCCCCAGCTACCCTTCAATCCCTCTTAGGCTTTTCTTTCCTGAGTCTGCACAGTACAGACCCCAGGGCTTTCAGTCCTTATATATTGGTCATGTGGCTGAGGACTCCAAAACTACTCATGGAGTGTCTCTGGTCTCTCTCCAAGGTCTTTAGGCATGAAAATGTAGTGTTCATAGTGCAGGAAATACAGTGACACTTTTAGCCAAGGATTGTATTGGCAGAACAAGGCTCAGTATCTGAAACTGAACAAGGGGAGATTTATATTGCACAGAAGGAAGAAATCTTTGCCACTGAAGGTGGCAGGAACCAGGACCAGGTTTCCCAGTAAGTGGAAATCCTATCCCTGGAGGTGTCCAAGGTTGGGAATTTTGTGCAGCCTGAACTCCTGGAAGGTGTCCCTGGCTAATCGAGGAGAGTGGGACTAGATACTGAAGGGACTCATGGAACCAAAGGAGCTCAGGGACACTGTGGAACAGCATCAAATCAATAGGCATTCTGACACTGAGGACCCTCATGGAATGAAGGGTCCACTGTGACACTGCAGAACCTCATGTACTCAAAGGTCCTTTGTAACCCTGCAGGACTCCATGGAAGCAAAGGCATCCTGGGACACTGTGTAACCTTATGGAGGAATCACTGGGGCAATTCTTACACTGAGGAACCTCATGCAGTGACACTGGAGGGCCTCATGGGACAAAGGGGCCATATTGGCTTGGAGACATGGTAAGAATTCTGAGATATGGCTTGTCACTGTAGGGAGAAGATTTTTGTGGTCAAAGCTCAGCTGGATTTGAAGCTGCCAGGAATTTGGGGGACAATAAAAAGTTTTTTGATTACATTAATGGCAATAGGCAGTATAGAAATATCATTGGCCTGTTCCAGGATGAGAATGGTCACCTCGCAAACAGGGACAGAGACAAGGCAGAGGTGTTTAACACTATCTTCACCTCTGCCTTCAACACGGATGATGGATCAAGATGGTCTCAGTGCCCTGAGCTGGAGGGCCATGACTATGAGAATGATCAATTCCCAGTCAGCCCTTGAGGTTTTGCAGGTTCTACTGCTCCCTACAAATCTCTAGGGTGATGGCATTCATCCCAGAATCCTCAAAGTTCTACTGATGTCATTGTAAATTGTCTCTCAATGATCTTTGAGTGGTCTTGGGAATCCAGAGAGGTCCCAGCTGACTGGAAGCTGGTGAATGTTATCCCAATTTTCAAGAAGGACAAGAAGGAGGGCCCTGGAAACTCCAGGCCCGTCAGTCTCACTTTAGTGCCTGGTAAAGTCACGGAGATTATTCTGGATGATACTGAAAAACACCTGAAACACAACACAGTCATTGGTCACAACCAGCACAGCTCCAGGAGATGAAAGTCCTGCTTATCAAACCTGATTTCCTTTTATTACAAGGTGACCCACCTGGCTGATCAAGGGAAGCCAGTTCATGTGATCTTTTTGGATTTCAGTAAAGCTTTTCAGCCTGTCTCTCCCAGGATCCTTCCAGAAAAATTGCCCACCTCACAGCTGGATAAACACATGCTGTGGTGGGTGAGCAATTGGCTCACAAGTCAGGCACAGAGGGTAACAGTGACTGGGGTGACATCAGACTGGCCACCTGTCACTAGTGGGGTTCCACGGGGAACTTGTGCTCTTCAACATCCTCATCAGTGACTTGGACACAAGACTGGAAGGGACACTGAGTAAATTTGCAGATGACCCAAAACTGGGAGGAGCTGTTGAGTCCCTCAAGGGCAGGGAGGCCCTGCAGAGAGACCTGGACAGAGCAGAGGGCTGGGAATCACCAGCCATAGGAATTTCAACAAGGGGAAGTGCTGGATTCTGCCCCTGAGATGGGGCAACTCCAGATAGGTGAACAGACTGAGAATGAGATGCTGGAAAGCAGTGCCAGGAAAGGGCCTTGGAGGTCCTGGTCAGTGACCAGTTGGCCACAAGTCAGCAGTGCCCTAGCAGCCAGGAGAACAAACCCTGTCCTGGGGTAGTTTTGGGCACTACAATATAAGGAAGATATTGAGCCACTAGAGAGTGTCCAAAGGAGGGCAATGAAGATTGGGAAGGGCTGGTAGGGAAAGCATGTGAGGAGCAGCTGAGAGAAATCAGTGTGTTCAGCTGCGCAAGAGGACACTGAGGGGAGACCTCATTGCGGGTACAACTTCCTCGGCAGGGGCAGAGGAGGGGCAGGCACTGATCTCTCCTCTGTGGGGACCAGGGACAGGTCCCAGGGAACGGCCTGAAGTTGTGTCAGGGCAGGCTTAGTTTGAGTATTAGAAGAAGGTTCTTCCAAAGAATGGCTGGGCACTGAACAGGCTCCCCAGGGCAGTAGTCACAGCACCAAGGCTGCCAGAGCTCAAGAAATTTGGACGACACTCTCAGGCTCCTGGTGTGATTCTTGGGGATGGTCCTGTGCAAGGCTGAGGTTTGGACTCCATGATCCTTGTGAGTCCCTTCCAGCTAAGCACATTCTGTGATTCTGTGAATATCAACCCTGCATTCAGCACAAATTCAAAACACTGTTCTGTAGTAGCCATTGAGAAGAAAATTAACTGTACCTCAGCTGAACCAAGGACATCCATCAGGCACTTTCACAGCCACATCCCACAGTCCATTTTCCACCTGTAACCAGCGACTCTGAGTTGTTGCTTCCCTAGCCACAGGGATGGTCTCCTTGTCTGCTCATTCCCTCCAGGGTCTCAGTTCAGTGATGGTCTCAATGGGACTTGTTGACATCCTCAGGAACCTGGAGGTTTCCTGATGAATTTTCCTTTTCTAAAGGCTGGTTCAACCTTCAGATGTTCAGTTCAGGAATTCAATGTCAGAGGGCTCCTTAACTTTCAGAACATGCTAACAAGACAAGACCCTGGGATTAATTTTCTATTAAGTCTGCTTAATTAGACAGATTTCAGAAGTGTATTCAAAGTGAGTGTATTACAGTGACAAAAAAAAATGAAGACAGATTTCTTTCTGTCCTGCTTACTTTTATTCCTTTTATAAACTCATAGCAGCAATCTCTAATTGATTTTGTTCCCAAGTACCAGGGAGGGTCTTCTTGTCTTATCATTCCCTCCATGGTATTTTTTCAGTGATGGTATCTTAATGTGTCAAACCCCTGAGAATCATGTACTTTTAAATTTTCAAATCTTTGCTAATCAGTTACACCAATCTCAAAAGCGTATTCAAAGTGCATATATAATATTAAAAAAAAAAGAGAAAATATGTCTTTTTTGTGGCCTGTTTGTTTTTTACTGTTTGTACATTAATATCAGCCATACTCAATTGATATTGATCCTGAGCAGCTCCTAAGGCAATCTGAACAGATGTCAAAACCAAGGTCTTTTATGTTGCACAATCAATCAGACTTTATCCCTAATCCCCACCCCACCATTCCCTCATCAAACCCCCAGAACTCAAAGCAGCCTTGTGCAAATCTGAGCTTCCTCCACCAAAGGCTGGATTTGAAGGTTGCAACTCCTTGGCACCAACTCCAACCTGCTTTACTGGAGAAAGAGCTGCATGAGACACAGAGGGATGTTCAGTTATTGTCAGCAAACAAAATCAAAGGAAGGCACAACTCAAAAATAGAAGGAATTCCTCTGCTCTATTTTAAGTTCAGATTATTGAAGTGTACTTTCCACAGCAGGTAATCTTAGACCAATGGAAAATATGTTATGTGTCAAGCACAAATCTAAATATCCCTCCAAACACTCCCTGCCCCAATTCTGTCCATAATTCCTCTTTGCACAGCAAGTCACACACTAAAGTCATAATTTATCTTGATCCAGAGGGGGAGGAAAAGAGACAATGTAAATAAATTTCTGTGTTGTGCAGAGCTAAATCTCCACTAATACAAATATTTTGGGGTTACAGGAACTTTACTGGGCATGTTCTGCAATATCTCTTCAGATGACACCAGGTAGGATGGGATTGCTGATCTGCTGGAGGGCAGAAAGGCTCTACAGAGGAGCCTGGACAGACTGGATCGATGTGCCCAGGTCAATTGGTATAAGGTTCAACAAGGCCAAGTGCCAGGCCCTTCACTGGGGTCACAACCACCCCAAATCCCTGCCCATGCCCTACCACTGATCCCCACATCCTGCCCTGTGTCCTAAGTTCCTCCATTTCCAAGGATTTTGTGGACAGGGGAGCTCTGTGCTGTGAGTATAGAGTGAGATCCAAGTGTCATTGCAATGGGAACCATAATTCATCAGGTTTGTGTTCTTTGGGGAGTCAGGAAGTAGTGAGATTTAGAGCTACACAAAGCTTTTCTTAATGATCAAGAAACAAAATTAAACAGGATACAATTTCTAAACACCACAGCTCTTGTGCAGCTTTCCTCAGCCACAGCAACCTGGATGACCCACATCCTTGCTGTGCTGGTCACACAGCCCAGGGTGCTCCTGGCCTCCCTTGCTGCCAGGGCACACGGCTGCCTCCTGCCCAGCTCCTGCCCACCCACAGCTGCCTTACAGGGCTGCTCCCAGACAGGCAGCTCCCAGCCTGTGCCATGGCCAGGGGCAGTCCCCTGCAGGGGCACACACTGCCATTTGTCCCTCTGGCATTGTAGGAGGTTCCTGCCAAGATGGGCTCTCCTCCTTCCTGAAGCTTTCCCTGAGCAGAGAGACCTGAGAGAACTTTCCAGAAAAGATTCAGGCAAAGAAGCCATGGAGTCCCTCAGCACCACAGCAGTGTGTGCTGGAATTAAATCCCCCTCCCCATCCCACAGCAGCCTTGCATTTCCCTCCTTCAGCCTTGGTCTCCCGCACAGCCACTGAGTCTCTTTTGGCTCTTGACTTTTCCTGCAGCCACCAACTCCAGGGGAGCTTTGCCTTTGTCACAGTCCCACGTGCACAGCTCAGACCATGCCCAGGAATTGCTTGTCTGTGCCTAGCCTTGCTCCCACCCCCTGGCAGTGGCTCTGTGGCCACTTTTTGCCCCACTGCCCCACAGCTGGTTCCACAGCCCCCTGTGCAGCCCCAGCCTAGGTAAGGAGCATCCAAAGTGGGGAATGGGATGCCCGGGGTAGTCCCTTGGCTTGGTCACACAAGATAGGGGGCTAATTAGAGTGGTAGGGAATGAATAATGACAATTTTTGAAGACAATAAAATCAGAAGAGGGGGAAAAAGGAAAATTATAAACAAGGACAGACTTCATCTCTCATGACATGCACCGGGTGTCACTTAAAGAGCAAAGCAGGCAGTCTCTGGCTGCTGAAAACCCTCCAGTCATCCTTTTTCCTCACAGCATCCTTGAGCTCCTGGTTTCTCAGGCTGTAGATGAGGAGGTTCAGTGTTGGAGGCACCACTGAGTACACACTGCCACAACCAGGTCCAGGGATGAGGAGGAGATGGAGAGAGGCTTCAGGAAGCAAACATGCCAGTAGTGAGAAACAGGTACACCACAGCAAGGTGAAGGAGGCATGTGGAAAAGGCTTTGTGCTGTCCCTGTGTTATAAACGATCACCCAAATAGCCAATCATTTGGTATAAAGGGTAGTTTAATTTTATAAGTAACAAAAGCTATAGAGTAAACAGCGCAATGCAGGGTGCACTGGGAGTTTCTTCTCTATCAGTGACATACATTTGAGCTCGCAGGCTCCTTTTTTATACAGTCAAAGCAGGTTTATTTTTAACCAATTCCAATAAATTATTTTCTTCTTCCATCGCTTTGAGACCCTTTCATCTGATTCTGCGTGTTGCTTCTTGGTGGTCATGGGGCTGGTTTCTTCTTTGGTGTGATTCTTAACTTAAAATTTAACTAGAGACAATCTTGTTAGTTAAGCCTTATCTGTTGTCTTGAAGTACTTCTTCCTTCTCTTGATTGTGTTTACTTCTATATTGAATTTAGGTATTCTTGGATTATCTTTGGTCTGCACTGTATTTATTTTACTTCAAAAGGCTGCTTAGTTATTAACTTTAGTTCTTTTCTACCTTTTATACATTATTTGATAAGCTCATAGACATTCTCTTACTAAATCTTTACCACATCAAGCTACACAGAATGTCTCATTATGTTCTTGACATGAATTAAATCTATATTTATCTCACCTGCTCAGGCACATAGTGAAGGCTTTGTGCCATCCCTGCCCAGAGGGGATCCTCAGCACAGCCCTGATGATCTGCACATAGGAGAAAACAATGAAAACAAAACATGCAAATAAAGGAAAAGCACTACATGTGAGAAGCCCAAGTTTCCTGAGGCAGGAGAATGAGCAGGAGAGCTTGAGGATGTGGAGGATTTCACAGAAGAACTGGCCCATGTTATTGCCCTGGCACAGGAGCAGGGAAAATGTATTGGCTGTGTGCAGCAGAGCACTGAGAAACACAGTGGCCCAGGCAGCTGCTGCCATGTGGGCACAAGCTCTGCTGCCCAGGAAGGTCCCGTAGTGCAGGGGTTTGCAGATGGCAACGTAGCGGTCGTAGCACATGATGGTGAGGAAATAAAAATCTGCTGATATGAAAAAGGAAAAGAGAAGTACCTGTTGTGGTAGTTTTGGCTTTAGTTTCAGTTTAGGCCTTATTTAGGCCTCAGTTTTAGCAGATCTCAAAGGATGTGACATAGATTAGAAGGTACAGCCATTGATGGAGGGGAGGGGAAGAGGGGGCCTGTGTTTATTTTACTTAGGGCTTATGATGCTTATTTTGTTTATGCTTTGCCCATTTTGTTTATGCTTATTTACCTAGGACTTATGATGATGCTTATTTTCTTATTTTACTTACGCTTTGATACTTATAATAGAATTTGCTTAGTAGTATGAAATTCACTGTATAGCATGCAGCAAAATTCACACAGCGTCCAAGGTGCCATATCAAGAGGCCCAGAGCCTCTTGGACTAATTAAGACAGCCAGGATACCCCATGATAAATCAGAAAACATGTCAAAAGAACATGATAAGCCCAATTAGACCAGCTACAGTTGCCAACAGGTCCAATTTGAACCAGTTTTGAGCAAAAGGTAAAAAGTTCACCAGAGGAAGACAACTAGCTTCATCTCCAAAAGCCCACCTAGGACCCCTGCCCCGAATTCTCAGGAGGAAAAGCACAGGTGCAAGAAGGAGCAGCATGGGGTGGAGAAAATGCAAATCACTTCCTGAGACTCATTATAATAACCCTGCCTTCTCTAAGGAAATAATGTTTATGCATGAAGAAAAAATAAATATGTTCAACTTACTTGCATATAAACCTGTTGTTAACTCAACCAGGTGTGCATATTTTGGAAGAGCTATCCCCCATGTGCCTGGGCCTGGAATAAACATACCTCTCTATAACCTCACTGGATACAGGGATTTTTATTCTGCAAAACACCATCACCTGACTTAAGAAACCAAAGAGGTATTTCATATCATCTGACATCATCAAGAAGTGTCAAGGGATATGAAAACAGAGAGAGGAGGAGTTTCTGTCTGTTTTGGCCTACACCTCAGTCCGGCGAGGACACATCTTCCAAGATTAGGCCTGGCCACATCCGTGCTGTTATCTAGGGAGGTGAACATTTTCTTCTTCATTTCTCTTTTTGTCTTGCTGGCAGGTTTCTTTGGAAGAGTTTTTGGAAGGTTTTCTGGGGTTAGAGTGGTTGGAATCTGTATTATTAGTTCAGGTGACTAAGTGAAGGTGTTATTATTCCTTTTCATATTTGTATATATATGTTATATTCTGATTTAAATTTTCCTTTTCTTCTGTGTAAATATAAAAACCTTGCCATTTCAAAGTTCCATTTCTAGGAGTTTTTTTCCTCACTCCCTTTCCCTTGGAGGGGGACCCTGTGACTCTGTATTGGGCACTTGGCATTTTGCCAAGCTACACTTTAACACCTGTGCAGAACATCCTGCATAGGAGGTGTTCCTGGTGTCCCAGAGGGAGTTGTGCATGGCTTTGGGGACAGTGGTGCAGATGGAGCCCAGGTCTGTGAGGGACAGGTTGAGCAGGAAGAAGTGCATGGGGGTGTGCAGGTGGTGGTGGCAGGCTACAGTGCTGATGATGAGGCCGTTGCCCAGGAGGGCAGCCAGGGAGATGGCCAGGAAGAGCCACAAGTGCAGAAGCTGCAGCTGCTGCGTGTCTGTGAATGCCAGGAGGAGGAAGTGACTGATGGAGCTACTGTTGGAAAATTGCTGCCTCTACATGTGGGGCACTGTCCAAAGAGGAAATAACAGTAATATATACATATGTATATGTATATGTATATTGGTATGTGTATATATATGTATATGTGTATATATATATAAAACTGCATTTATCTTGCCCCACATTCAGGTACCAAAAAGATGGTGGTGGGTGGACTTTGGCTGAACACCACGTACTCATCAAGCTGCTCTATCACTGCCCTTCCCAGCCAGGCAGGGGAGACAAAATAAGGTGGAAAATGACCCATGGGTTTGGATAAGAAATTCACTAAAACAAAAGGGAAAGTTTGCACATGCCACAAGCAAAGAGGAAAACAACAAGGTTTATTCCCTACTTCCCATTAGCAGCAATGCCTGGCCACTTCCCAGGAAGCTGAGCAACCCATAACGCATGTACTGGTTACTCAGCAGGCAAATAGCATAAACAATGAATATCACCCCCTTCCTCCTCCTTTCCTCAACTTTTATATCTAAATTGATGTCACATGGTCTGGAATATCCCTTTGGTAGGTTTGGCTCAGCTGGCCTGGTTGCATCCACTCCCAGGATCTTACCCTCAACTAGGGGAAGCAATGTTGCAATGCTGATGCTGTGCCAGTCCTGCTCAGCAGTAGCCAGAACACTGCTGTGTACTCAAAACCTTTGCAGCTCCCAGTGCAAAACACAGCACAGGGAGGGCTTCTGTGGAGAAATGAACTCCAGCTCAGCCAGAGCCAATACAGGTTCCATGAATTTCTGCGGTGTCCCAGGGGTTTTAGATCCATAAGACCCTGTAGTATCTCAGGGGGGTCCTGATTCCACAAGGGTCTGAACTGTGACAATGACTCTTTGATTCCATGAGATTCCACAGTTTCCCACAGCTCCTTTGCTTCCATGAGGTTCCACTATTTCACATGCTGCCTTTCGTCCCATCAGGTCTCACAGTTTCCCAAGGCTCCTTTAGTTCCAGGAGGCTCTGCAGTGTCTCAAATAGCCCCTTAATTCCATCATGGTTCTCAGTGTCACAGTGGCCCCATGGATGCCTTGAAATTCCAAAGCATCCCAGGGCTGCTTTTGGCTCCGTAAGGACATCAGTGTCACAAATGGCCCCTTGATTCCATGAGGTTCCATGGTGTCCAAGGGTTCCTTTGGCTCTTAGGCTCTGCATTGTGTCAATGGCCCTGTCATTCCATGAGGTTCCTCGGTGTCCCGTGATGCCTTCTTTCCATGAGTTTCTGCAGTGCCCTGGAGTCCCTTTGGTTCCATGAGGGTCTGCACTGCTGCAGGGCTTTAAACTAGATATGAGGCAGGAGGGGCACAATATCAGGCTCAGAGCCAAAGGAGGCTTAGAAGGGAATACCTGCATCAAGCACAAGCAGCCAACCTTGCTCAGATAGGAGCAAGGAATACCCGGGAGATGGAAATGGGAAAAGGATATTTGGAATGAATACAGAGAGGAGGTAAGGATATGTAGAAAGGAGACAAGCAAGGCCAAGGCCAATCTGGAACTAAATGTGGCCAAGGATGTCAAGAAGAACAAATTTCCTAACAAATTAACGATCCTGGTACTTCCTTCACTGTGAGTTTACAAGATCCTTTCTAAAACAACTCCTGTCCTTCCCATTCAGCAGGAACTGCCTCCAGAGGCTGAGGACTGCTGCCCCATTCCTAATCCCACGGTCTATGCCCTTTGCCACAGCAAGGAATCTCCAGGTTGACTCCATACCCTCAAACCCTGACTCTTGGTTCTGGTATTTGGCATCAAAGTCACACATTGACAATTTGGTCTCCTGAAGAGGGGCTGAAATAATTTTGCCTCTCTCTCAAGTTTTCCTCAGCTTCCACAGATCCTTCCTGGCTCCTTCCAGATCCTTCCAGAACCCCTCTCTTCTCACCTGTGTGGAACGTTGTGGGATGGTGCTCAGCAGGTGCAGGACAGGCCCAGCCATGACTCTCAAGCAGAGCCAGGGCCAGGGCTCCCTCATTTTCGATCTCCTTATGCTCCCTCAGGAGCCCAAATCCTTGTTTGGGTTTAGGTCCTAAACTGTTAGAGGTGAAAACCATCAGAGGTACCTGCTTGTGTTCTCAATTGTCTGGAAAAAACAGTAGCAGGGCAGAGGCCAGAGGAACTGATGGTCAATGGCTCAGAGTCCCCATGGACACCAGTGACCAGTGGTGCCCCTCAGAGCCCATCCTGGGACCAGTGGGATTTTATAGCTTGGTTAATGAGATAGAGAAAGGGATTGAGGGCACCCTTAGCAGGTGACACTGAGCTGAGCAGTGCAGGTGACACACCTGAGAGACAATGGCATCCAGTGGGACGATCCTGAGGTTTAACAAGGCCAAGGGCAGGTGCTGCACCTGGGTCAGGGCAATCCATGATATCAATCCAAGCTTGGGGATGAAGGGATGGGAGTCCCCCAGGACAGGGATCAGGGTTTGCTGGCAGGTGACAAATGGGACACAACCCAGCTCAGAAACCCCCCACATCCTGGGCTCATCCTAGGCAGCAGGGAAGGAGGGGAATCTACCCCTCTGCTCCGCTCAGGTGAGACCCCACCTACAGTGCTGCCTCCGGTTCTGGGATCACCAGCACATGAAGGACATGGACATGTTACAGTCAATCCAGACTAGGCCAAAAAGACGCTCTTAGAACTGGAGAACTTCTGCTCTGGAGACTGGCTGGGACAAATGGGATTGTTCAGCCTGGAGAAGAGAAGGGTCCAGGGAGATCCAGTGTCTAGAAGGGCTCCAAGAAAGCTGGAGAGGGATTTTGGACAAGGATCTGAAGTGATAGGAGAAGGAGGAGTGGCTTCCCACTGAGAGCAGAGTTAGGTGGATGTTGGGAAAAAAATTTTCCCTGGGAGGCTGGTGAAGCCCTGGACCAGGTTACCCAGAGAAGCTGTGGCTGCCCCATCCCTGGAAGTGTCAAAGGCCACATTGGATGGGTCTTGGAGCAATCTGATGTAGTGGAAGGTGTCCCTGCCCATGGCAGGAGGTGGTGTAAGATGGATTTTAAGGTCCCTTCACACCTAAACCATTCCATGATTCCATGATGTTATGCTGAGATGGGGCAGGTCACTGGCATAGCCTGTAAACCAGTCAGTTATCCCAGTCACAACCAATAAAGCAAGATAGAGACCTCCTGCTGAGTCCAGTCTCCCACCATGCACAAGTACTTAGAGACTCTGGGAAGCAGAGGGCANGACTCTGGGAAGCAGAGGGCAGCAGGAAGTTGGGATGTGAGATATAAATTTGGGGAGAACAGGGCCCCCTTTTCTCCTCCCCTTTCCCTCTGTGGGTCACTGCGACACCTCCCTGCAGGTCCTGACCTGAGAATGGCCAAGCCCAAAATGGATTTGAAGCCTGAGTGGGGGAA
>VWZD01009079.1:5470-92732 GCA_013396695.1 Sakesphorus luctuosus | reverse complement strand
TCGTCCGCTTCTACCAGCACCTGGTGCGGGGCCGGGCCGGGACCGCCTGTGGGGCTGGGGCAGCGGGTGCCCGAGGCCAGTGCGGGGCCGGGAGCGGCCCGAGGCTGCAGGTTTTGTGGGGCTCGGTGGGGCTGGGAGTGTCCCGGGGCCGGTCCGGTACGTGCGGGTTGGGGGTGCCCTGCCCGTGTCCTTCGGGATTCCCGGCTCACCCACAGCTGGCACCGGGACCGGACCGGCACCCGGAGCCGCCGGCTTGTGGTGTCCCAGGGGCGCGGGGGATGTGGGTTCCAAGGGTGGGACGTGCACCCGCGGGTGCCCACCCGCTGTCCCCTCCTGGCAGGCGGAGGAGGTGCAGCAGCAGATCATCCGGGACACGTTCCACCTGGTGCTGAAGCGGGATGACCACATCTGCAACTTCCTGGAGTGCGGCAGGTACCCGGCGGCCGAGGGGCTGTGCCGGGCCGGCCCCTGCCCGGGAGGCACCCGCGTGTGCCCCGCAGGGCCCTTCAGCCCTCCCATGTCCCACAGCCTGTTCGGCGGCTCAGACTACAAGCTGATCTACCGACACTATGCCACACTCTACTTCGTGTTCTGCGTGGACTCCTCGGAGAGCGAGCTGGGCATCCTGGACCTCATCCAGGTGTGTCCCTGCAGGGACCATCCCCGGGGCACAGCCCTGCCCCACCACCTCTCAGGGACGTTTTGTGCCTGTGGCATCCCTGTGCCAGCCCTTCTGGAAGGCCCGAGAAGCTGCCCGGGGGCCGTGGTGGAGCAGGAGCTGCACCTGCATGTGAGGCCATACACGGCTGCTCCGCCTGGGAGCAGAGGGGGAGCAGCCAACCCGAATGGATGGCTGTAAAAAAGGAGAGTCATTTAAGGGTGGAAAAGAGTTAGGAGTATCAAGTCCAAAAGTTAAGCCTAGAATCATGGAATCCCAGGTTGGAAGGGACCTCAGGGATTGTCTGGTCCAACCTTTCAGTACAAAGCACAGCGTAGACAAGGCCCAGAACCTTGGCCAGATGCACCTGAAGGTGTCCAGCCTTGAGGAATCTAATTACTTCCTCTCTAAGATTCTTCCGATGGCTGAGTGTTGTGTTTGGAAAAATTTTCCTCTTGTGTCTCACTGGAATCTCCCCAAGAGGAACTTGTATTCATCACCCCATGTCTTTCCATATGACTCCTTGTAGAAAGGGAATTTCCATTTTTTAGCCACCCTTTAGACACCAGGGCATGGGGAGGTCCCCCCAATCCTTCTTTTCTCCAGGCTGAGCCCATCCAGCTCTCTCAGCCACTCCTGGTGCTTCAGCCCCTTCCCCAGCTCCATTCCCTTCCCTGGACATGCTCCAGCCCCTCTACGTCTGTCTTGTGAGGGGCCCAGAGCTGCTCCCAGGAGTGGAGGTGCCCCAGCAGTCCAGCACAGGGACGGGCACTGCCCTGGCCCTGCTGCCACACTATGGCTGGTACAGGCCAGGTGCCATTGGCCTCCTTACTCACCGGGGCTCATGTTCAGCCACTGTCACCACTGCCCCCAGGACCTTTTCCATCTTTCCAGCCACTCTGCCCCATTCCTGGAGCATTCCATAGGATTGGTCTTGTCTGCTCCTTGTGCTGACTGTCCATTTTGCTGCCCCAGGTGTTTGTGGAGACGCTGGACAAATGCTTTGAGAATGTCTGTGAGCTGGACCTCATCTTCCACATGGACAAGGTGGGTGGTGAGCTCCATGCTGCTCCAGAGCCTGCACTCCCATGGACAGGAGCTGGCCACGAGAGCGTGGGGACATCAGGGGTCACTGTGTGGGGAGGGACTGAGATCCTGAGTGGGAGGCTTTCAGCCTGGGGTCTTGGAAAGCTGCCCACATCATGTCCTCTCAACAAGAGATCTGAGTGCTGGGCTGCTCTGAGCCCAGGGGTGAGCTGTGCCTGGCCATGGGAATGTGGGGCTGGCCCAGCGACTGCCACTGGCACCAGGTGACTGTGGGCAAGTGGCAGGGATCTGCTCTCCAGGGCCACGCTGGAACAGCTGGGCAGGCTCTGGTGTGGTGCTGGGGCGTTCTGCCTCTGCCCTGAGCTGTGACACCCCTTGGGAACCATTAACATTTTCCTACAGCCGCAGGAAACAAAAGGGAAGGAACAATGGGAGTGTTTGAAATTCAAAGTGCTGGGTAAACTTTGGTTTGAGCCGCAGCCTGTAATGCTTCCTCTTGAGCTGGACTGAGTTTCTGGGCGGAAACCATTCCCTTTGATTATCTCCTGGCTCATAAGGCTCAAGATAGCCAAGAACAGATAGCTGGGAATAGACTTGGAGTGGGAAGAGGCTTGGCTGAGGGTTCTGGGTTTGTGTTGCTGTTGATCAAGATCTTCTTGCTTTGCTGAAGACAAAAACACATCAACAAAAAAGAGCAGTGGAAAAAAAGAAATATCCCCTTTCTCTTGGTGATTCCAACCTGGGAATTGGCAGGGAAGGGGAGTGAGCAGGTCTGGGGGGTCACAGGGAAGGGAAGGGAGCAGGTCTGGTGGGGTTCTCGGGGACAAGGAGTGTGCCAGTCCAGGGAGTCGCAGAGAAGGGGAATAAACAGGTCTGGGGGGTTGCAGGGAAGGGAAGTGAGCAGGTTGGGGAGGTCTCTGCGTTCCAAGCTGCTGAGATCAGGCTTTGATTTCACTGTTTGCCCGGCTGTAAACTTTACAAAATGCCACAACATGATTATCTTGTCAGCAAAAGCATTTATCAAAGGTTTATCAAAGGAGGAATGAGGTAGGAGCAGCTGCAGGAGAAGCTGTGGCACTTTCCCAGGTCACATCTGCCCCCAGTGGGGGAGGATGTGCTCGTGGGTTCTGAGCCTGTGGCATGACCAGGACCAGGCAGCCTTTCACTCAGCCTTCCTCTCAGCCCTGCATGCAGCTGTACAATCAAGTTGCGCTGAGCCCTCCAGCAGCCTCATTGCCTGTCAGCTTTGCCAGCAGTAGTGGGGTCATCCTTCCTCTGACCTCTCCTGCCGGGAAGAATGTTCAGGAGTCGCGAATCGGGGGTTTCTGATAGGGGAGGCCCCAGCTTGGTCATCCCAGCCTCTCCCAGCCCCTCCTTGTTTACTTCCTGTCCTGTGCTCCTGCTGCTTCCCAGCTTTGACTTGAGTCTTGGCCACTGTCAGTTGGTCCTCCTGTCTCTTTCTATATTTGGCACGTGTTTATTTCTGGGATGTGCTCATGTTCCCATGCTTCCAGGAGCTTGGTTGCAGAGGGACAATGTTTGGGGTGCTGGAAATGTGCCAATGTGTCCTGTTGGGCTCTGGCTGCGCCCCTCAGATGCCCTGACAGTTCCCCAGTTCTGTGAGTGTTCCCCTGGGCAGGTGCTGGCAGGAGTTCATGTGCAGATTGGGATGCATCCTGTGATTTCTCTTCTTGCCTTAAGATTCACCTTGCACTACCTGCAGCACAGGGGCTGTGGGACCAGAGTTGCTGCGGGTCTGAGGCCCTGCTCCTGCCGTGGGCAGATGGAGGGAAACATTGGTCTGGCACCAGTGACACCAGTGCTTTTAGCCGTCAGCTTTGGGACCCCCAACCTCAGAGCTGTAGAGACTCCCTGTCACACGGGGAAGCTCAGGGGGTAGCAGTGCCACCTCCCAGTCATGCTTTCCACCTTGGAGGGGAGCATGAGCTGCCCTCAGCAGCTGCGGGGTCCCAGAGGGGACATGGATTGCTCAGGAAGTGCTGTGCTTTGGCTTGGAAAACAAAGTGTGCTCAGGTTTTGGGCCAACTTGGGCAGAAGCCAGACCTTGAAGGAACATTTCCTGATGCTCCCAGAGGCTCTCAGGCTGTGGGGGCTGCTTGCTCCAGCTGGCACTATGTGCCCAGGGGCTGGGCTGTGGGATTGGGGTCCCAGGGCTGGAGGAGTCCTGGGAGCTGCCATGGTACCTGTGGCTTGCCCTGTGCTGTGCTGATCCCGCACACCTTGCTGCTCTGGGCACTGTCCAAGCAGGATGGGACCCATGGGGTGGATCACCTCACTGTTGGCACAGAGCTAGGACTCCCCTTGGAGCAGGTTCTCTCGTGTCTTTATTCTCCCCAGCATTGCCCTGGCAGTGTTTGCCACGCAGTGTTAATAAGTGCAGGCCGTCCCTGTGAAGCCATTAAACAATCTTATAACCTGATAATGCTCCTGCACAGCCTCTTTCATGGAAGTAACTGGGACCCATAAATCCATTATCTTTGCCAGGAGCTCATCAGGAGCTGCTGACGGTGCAGGGAACGCCCGGCTGAGCTGGATGCTGGAGAGGGGGTAGTTGCAGCCACCACCAGCACAGCCTGGCTGCCGCCCTGGGGCTGGTTGGGATTTTTGGGATTGCAAACCATGAGTGGCCCTTTCACTTCTATGGCTGTCCACTGGCTGCACTTAGCTGTTCATTCTTGGACCCAGGGAACCTCTGGGCAGGAGCAGTTTTGTGTTTTTCTGTGCTTGTGTCACAGTCCTGACTTGCCTAAGAAACAGCAGAGAGCTTTGCTCTGGGCTGACTCTGGGAACAAAGAGCTGCTGCTGGGAAGAAGTGTTCTGCCTGTTGGGGTCTCTGCTGCTCACTGGGGTCCTCTCTAGGACACATTCCTGCTGTGACCTGGCTCCTGGCCCAGGAGGGGATCAAGCTGCACTGGATATGTTTGGAGTGGTGCAGCCAGGCTGTGCCAGCAGCATGGATTGGATCTGGCCTCTCTGAGGGCTGCCCTGTGCCTGGTGGTCCAGGGAGCACTGTTTGCTCTGGCCTCTGGGGTGGATGTCTTCTAGAGCAAGGGTGCAGGTGGTAAATAGGGCTCTGGGGCTTGCCAGGCCAAGGACCATGGCCACCCTCTCGTTCTCTGGGCAGCTGAGGAGGGGACTGGGCTGGATTTATGTCCCTTGGGAAAATACTGGCCCCTGAAACACTTTCAGGCTGCGGCTGCTGCCAGGCCAGGGCTGGGCTCTCAGCCTTCTCTTCCCTTCCTCCCTCTCCATCAGGTTCACCACATCCTGCAGGAGATGGTGATTGGTGGGATGGTGCTGGAGACCAACATGAATGAGATTGTGGCACAGGTGGAGGCTCAAGGCAAGCTGGAGAAGGCAGAGGTGAGTGGTGGGACTGATGCACCCCAGGCTGTGAGGAGGGTTGGCCTGTGAGATCTGGAGTGGGCGTGTGAGGGGGTATCTGGGCTGTCCCCAGTCTCCTCCTGCCTGAGCCCTCGTGGTGGGGCTGGGGACACTCCTGCCCAGCCACGCTGTTCAAGAGCAGGGGGAGCTGCCCAGGCGTGGAAATGGCTCTTCCCATCAAGTTAATGACCTGAGGCAATAAAAGGTTTATTGCCTGTTTGCTCTGGCACTGGGCAGATGCAGTTGCTGGGGTGCTGTGGGGCAGGGGCCGGTGGTCACAGTCTCTCTGTCCTCAGGGAGGCCTCTCAGCTGCTCCGTCCCGCGCTGTGTCGGCTGTGAAGAACATCAACCTGCCCGAGATCCCCCGCAACATCAACATCGGGGACATCAACATCAAGGTGCCCAACCTGTCGCAGTTCATGTGAGCAGAACGTGGCAGGGGGTCAAGCAGAGCTGGAGTCCCTGGCTCCTCTCAGGGCACTGCCTGTGTGGCACCAGGGGGCTGGTGCTGCCAGGGTGCCTGGGCTGGCCCAGGGCAGGGAACAGTCACAGGGCTCAGAATGGGATGGAGGGTCCCCTACTCTAGAGCTGGGCTCAGTTGTGCTCTCTGGTCCCTCAGCAAGAAGCGTGCCCTTCCTTCCCCTCCTACCCTGCAGTTGCACAGCCTTTCCTCACTGTGGGGAACAGCTGGTTCCTGCTTGGGATTCCCAGTGCTAAATGCATGCCTGTAAGTGAGGGCTCCATCACAAGCTGCAGGTTGCCTCCTCCATCCTCCTGGCCATGGCTGTCCCCTGCCCTAGTCGTGCTCACTGGGATGGGCCTCAGCCAGGTGCGGGTCACTCCTGGGAGCTGCTGTAAGCCCCAGCAAGAGTGTGGGGGGGACCTACCAGAGCAGGGGACATGGCAGCAAGAGGGACGGGAGCTGAGGGAGCAGGATGAGCAGGTGGCAGCTCACTGGGTTGGACCAGGCTGGGGCTGCTTGAGTGTGTCCCTGTGTCCCAATAAACTGCCCTTGAACTTGTGTCTGTGTCTGCTGTGGGTACTGCTGGTTGGGCCCCAGAGGGCTCTTCACAGCTCTCCTGGAGTGGCTGCAACCCCAGGGGGCTTTTGGCTGGTAAAGGCCTTGGAGGTGGGAAAAGAGTCCCAGGATGTCGTGGGGGAGGGTGGAGGAATTAGGGCAGAGTCCCTGGCTGCATTCTGCTTCTGGAGCAGGTGGAGGGAGTGATGGCCCAGACTGGGCTGTGACAGCAGCGTCCCTGGCTTTGGGCCTTTGGTGGCATGTCACCCCCAGCCAGTGTTCCTGCCCTCTTCCTGCTGCAGAACATCTGGGCAGGGCACTCGTGAGTCCTGATGGCTTGGTGGATGTGGGGGGGCTGTGGGACTGGGGTCCCCTGACGCCAGAGGGGAGCATGGCTGGTCCTGGGGGTCACAGTGACCTCCAGGCCCCTCCAGCCACTTGCCCCACGCCCCTGGCTCCACCGCGGCTCCATCTGGCCACCAGCCCTCGGGGCTGGCCGAGGGCCCTTCCTCTGCTCCCCAGCTGTGCTCCGGGCTCTGCCTCCACTTCCCCTGGCAGGGAAACCGTGACTCTGCCTGGAAGGAATTTTCCTGTCGTTTCCCCTCCCTGCAGTTTAACCCCTCCCCAGCTGGCCAACGACCACACCCGTGCTCCTGGAGGTCAAGGAGCTTGGCAACTTGCTGACTCCTCCGCTGGCCCCCCTCCTCCTGCCAGGACAGGCAGCGAAGGGTGCAGGTGAGCCGTGCGTGGGCCGTGTCCTGGGGCTGGGACTCGGGGTCTGGCGGCGCTGGAATGGCTGGAGGGGAACGCTCTGGCTTGGCCCATGGCGAGGTGCCGGTGTCCCACTGCGCGCCAGGGGTTCGCTGCCATGGGTCGTGCCGGTGTCTGGTCCCGCACCGCAGCACCTCACTGCCGATGCGGGATGTGTCCGGCCACACGTGCTTCCTCTACGGCTCCGGGAGCGGCTCCGGTAACGGCTCCTTGCCCTGTCCCGCGTCTGGCCGCGCCTCGCCCCGCGGCTCTGCGGCAGGGTGGGGACCGGAGACCGTGCTGGGGCCGGGGGAGTCGCTCTGCCGCGCCCGGCTGCTGCCTCTCCTCGAGCCTGCGATGGGGTGGTTACCAAGGGTAAGCCGGACCGAACCCCCGGCCTCCTGTTTCCCCACGCGAGGGGCTGCGGCCCCGGCCTCGGCGGCGGTGGATTGTGCGGGAGCTGTGAGAGCCCGGCCCTGGCAGTGACTCGGTGTCGTGCCCCGAGGGGTTGCGGGGGTTACCGGACCCCTCCGACACCCCAGAGCGACCGGGGAGAGCCGCAACGTGTGCAGGGCTGCGAAGGGCAGGGGCTGCCCGGGATCTCAGCGCTCCCTCTCCGAGCTGCCGGCGTGGGCCGGAGATGGGAGACGGGGCTGGATCCTGGGGATGGCTCCCAGCGGCTCCCGACTGCAAGCCCACTGCCTGCCCCAGTCGGGCTGTGCTGTGCCATTCAGGGGTGCCGGGTTTTGCTGGGCTCAGCTGGGGCTTGCCTGCCAGAGCGTGTTACCAAATCCAGGCCCCCTCCCCAGGAACTAGTAGTGCTGCACCGCGAGCACAGCCCCGTGACTGCCCACGGGGAGCAGGACATTGCTGAACTCCTGCTGCCAGGGCAGGATGTGCCAGCTGTGGCTGCGATTCAGAGGACGGGGCTGGGGAGCTGCATGGGGCACCCCCGAGGGCAACACCGGTGCGGGGGTGCTGCAGGTACTGTGGGCAGGGGGCACATCCCGGCTGGCTGCCGGGTGATGGTTTGTCCACTTCTTGGCACCTCCGTGATGAGCGTCCTGGCCAGGGCTGGTGGGAGGGAGCCAGCAAGACCCCGGGGAGCTCCGGGCTGGAGGGGATGGCTGGGTAGAGGTGGTTCAGCGCAGCAGGGACACGGGACGCGCACCCGCGGCTGCCGCCTCCGGCCTGGGGCGGTGGGTTCCGCAGCCCCGGGGGTGTTGCAGCTATGAGGGTCTCTCAGCCCCGAGGGTCGCTTTCTGCTCGGGAACGGAGGCACCTTCTCCCCACTCAAAGCTGCCTCCTCACCCTGTCCCAGTGCGGGGGAGCCCATGCCCGTGTCTACCCCCTGCTCCACTGCCCCCGCTGCGCCGGGCCGTGCCCCCGCGCCCTGCCGGCAGCAGCCATGGGATTAAGGGGGCAAGAGCTTGGTGTTCCTGCCCTGGAGCTCTGAAGGAAACTCCTCCTCCTGCAGCTGAGAGTGCGGAGCTGAGACAGATAGAGCCTCGGGTACAGGCAAGGAGAGAGATGGGGAGCAGGCAGGGGGCAGGCAGGGGACAAGGGGCAGGCAGGACCCCACTGCTCCTCACTGCTCACGGCTGAACGCAGGAAGATGTGTGGGGTTTCTGTTGCTGCACAGACCCCGGGTGTGGGGGCAGACCCTGAGCATTGGAGTGGGCTGAGCAGGGGAAGGGCCTGTGGGGGCTCATGGGGACTGGCAGGTGCTGTGGGGCGTGGGGCAAGTAGTGAAGTTCGCATACGTGGAGGTTATGGAGCCTGTAGTCAGTGGGGAGGACTGGGGAGTCTGGGGGGGTGCATGAGGTTGTGGGAGGCTCTGGGGCATATGGGGCTCTGCGGTGTGTGAGGCCAGAGCCTCGAGGGATCCACATGCCCACATGGGTGATGCCAAACATCTGTGCCACGTGTGGGATGTTGGACACGCGTGGGCGCTGCTGTGGGCTCCACAGAGGGGGCTTCTGGAGTGTAGGATCCTGTAGGCACTGGGGCAGTCAAGAGTGTGGGTGCTGTGGAGCAGTGTAGAAGCCTGGGGAGGGGTCTGGCCAGAGTTAATGGGGGTCAGCCCTGGGGTGAGCTGGGGTGGGTGCCTGCGTGCCATACCTGAGGGGTGTGGGGAAGCTCAATGTGCCCATCGGTGCAGCTTCCCAGACAGCTGTAGCTCTTGGTCCTGGGAGCCTGTCCACACATCTGTAGCCTTTGGCCAAAGCCAGGGAAGGGATGGAGCTGAGTGAGCCAATGGTAGCCATTGGGCCAGGGGATGGCTTGGCTGTGTCAGCCAGGGGATGCCAGGGAGGCCACAGCATTCAGAGTGATTTGTGCCAGGCACGGTAATCCCTGTGGGTGCAGCTGGGTGCTGTCAAGGCCAGGGCAGGGCTCCCTGAGGACATCCCTCTCCTAGTCCCGGTTTGCCCTTTGCCTCAGCTGTGGCTCCTGGCAGCACCTGCCCATGTCTCCCTGTGAGGAGAGATCAATTGGATCTTGGGAAAAGGAGGTTCTATTGCCATTGTGTGACAGGATATGTCACCTCCCCACCCTTCCCTGAGTGGAACCTTACACGTGCCCACTGGGGCTGGGCTCACAAGGATGGAGTTTGACCCCAGTGCTGCCAGGTTCATGACCCTGGACTTTGAGAGGGCTGCGGGCAGGGTGGGCTCCTCCTGGGTGCCCTTTATGCTTCCAGACCTCTGCGCTGACTCCTGTGCCCCCACTTTCCCTGATAGGGGGGGCAGCCTGTGAGCTGTGCCCCTTGCATTTAGAGGGTCAGCTGGCACCCTCTAACAGCGTCTCAGATTGTGTCACTTGAGAGCAAACAGTCCATGTCTGGTCTTGACATTGTGACACCTGCATCATGGTGGGGACATGGCCAAGGGCTGTGACCACCCACTCTGTCCTCCTTTTTCAGGGCCAGGCCAGTGCTAGGGAGGGACCCCGGGGGTCCTGGCCCACAGCCGACACCTGCTGCCCAATGGTGTGACCCCCTGCCACTGACTCTGCCCCTGCTTGCAGTGGTGCTGGGTGTCGCTGCTCTCACCAGGCTGGGGGTGGGCAGGTGGAAAGATCATCCCAGGGGCTGCCGCCGCCCTGAGCCCCATGGCCATTTAATCCTTCACCCATTAACTTGGACTAATAAACCTCGTGGGAGTGAGAGGTTAAAAGCTGCGCCTGTTCCAGCATTGCCTCTGCCAGCTCTGCTCCCACTGCCCGCCATGGCGGCCGGCTTCTTCATCAGCAAGAGTGTGGGCATCGTGGCCATTGTGCTGGCCCTGGGCGCTGTGGCCACCATCATCGCGCTCTCGGTGGTGTATGCCCAGGAGAAGAACAAGGGGACGTCACCTCCAGGTCCCAGCACCACAGCCGGCCCTGACACCACCACCATCACCACTACTGCTGCCCCCAACAATCCCTGGAACCGCTGGAGGCTGCCAGCCACACTGAAGCCAGAGATCTATGAAGTGTCCCTGCAGCCCTTCCTGACACCCGATGCCAACAACATGTACATCTTCAAGGGCAACAGCAGTGTGGTCTTTGTCTGTGTGGAAGCCACTGACCTCATCCTCATCCACAGCAACAAGCTGAACTACACCATGCAGGGCTCCTTCCATGCCACTCTGCAGGCAGAGGAGGGCAGCAGCGCCCCTGCCATCACCCGCACCTGGTTGGAGACAACCACCCAGTACCTGGTGGTGCAACTGGACGCTCCCCTGCAGCCTGGCCAGAAGTACCGGCTGTCCAGCAGCTTCACTGGGGAGCTGGCCGACGACCTGGCTGGCTTCTACCGCAGCGAGTACAATGAGTCGGGCGTCAGGTCGGTGGATGGCGGGGGAAAGGGTGAAGGGCACAGGCCTGGCCTGGGGTGGCAGTGGGAAGGGGATTGGGGGCCACAGGGCTGGCTCTGGGGCTCTGCTTCCACTGGGACAGTGGGATGGGTGTGTGGAACCTCTGTGCCCCACTGCATCCCCATGCCACCCGAGCAGGGATGGGAGCAGGGGAACCGGGAGATGCAGTTCCTGCAGGGACCCCTGGGACTGACAGGCTTGGCCCGCAGGCAGGTGGTGGCCACCACACAGATGCAGGCAGCGGATGCACGCAAAGCCTTCCCCTGCTTTGACGAGCCAGCCATGAAAGCCAACTTCACAGTGACACTGATCCACCCCTCTGATTACAAGGCCATTTCCAACATGCCCGCCAAGAGTGAGTGAGGTGGTGGACCCTGGTGGGGGGCTGGGGGCCCAGCAGGGCTGTGGCATGACCCTCTACTCCCTGCAGGCAGCCAGCAGCAAATTATTGACGGGCAGAGCTGGAACATTACAGAGTTTGACACCACCCCCAGGATGTCCACGTACCTGCTGGCATTCATTGTCAGTCAGTTTGACTACGTGGAGGACAACTCGGGAAACGTACTGGTAGGCTGGGGTGGGTGACACCCCCTTCCTCCCTGGGGGGCTGAGCCTGGGCTGCTGCTGAGCCCTGCATCTCTCTTCTCCAGATTCGCATCTGGGGCCGCCCCAAGGCCATTGCCGAGGGCCAGGGTGACTATGCACTCAATGTCACCGGCCCCATCCTCAACTTCTTTGAGGAACATTACGACACGCCATACCCGCTCCCAAAGTCTGGTGGGTGCTGCAGGGTACCTGGGGCGCTGGGTTGAGGTGCCTGTTGCAGGGTGGGAGCAGATGGTTTGGCACTGTCAGCAGGACAGTGATGGGACCCCTCTGTCCCCAGACCAGGTTGGCCTCCCTGACTTCAATGCAGGCGCGATGGAGAACTGGGGGCTGGTGACCTACCGGGAGAACTCACTGCTCTTTGATGATAAGTACTCCTCCATCAGCAACAAGGAGCGAGTGGTGACTGTTATTGGCCATGAACTGGCACACCAGGTACCCACTGCATCCTCTGCCCACCCTCAGGGCTGATGGCTGGTAGCTGATTGGGTGCTGTGCCCCCCACAGTGGTTTGGGAACCTGGTGACACTGCGGTGGTGGAACGACTTGTGGCTGAACGAGGGCTTTGCCTCATATGTGGAGTACCTGGGTGCTGACTCGGCTGAACGCTCTTGGAACATTGTGAGTCCTGGGGATGGTGGGCAGGAGCATGGGCAGGGGGAGCAGATACCCCAGGGGCTGCCCCAGTGTCAGGGGGGTGCTGCAGGGCTGAAGTGAGTGCTGGCACTTCCCCTGCAGAGAGACCTGATGGTGCTGAATGAGGTGTATGCGGTGATGGCGACAGATGCCCTGGCCAGCTCCCACCCGCTCTCCTTCCGTGAGGATGAGATCAACACGCCGGCCCAGATCAGTGAAATCTTTGACAGCATTGCCTACAGCAAGGTGGGCACGGGGGGCCCTGGGGTGGGGAGTGGGCTGTGAGGTGTCCCTGGGGTCTCTGACCTGCTGTTCCTGCAGGGAGCATCAGTGCTACGTATGCTCTCAGACTTCCTCAGCGAGGACATCTTCAAGAAGGGGCTACAGGTGAGGCATTGCTGCTGCCAGGGTGCAGCAAGCCCAGCGCATGGTGGACATCCAATGGTAGGGACTTCCCTGGGTACTCTGGGAGTGTCCCATACCCCGAACCTACCCCTGCTCACCCATCTCTCCTGCTGCTTTCCCACAGTCCTACCTGCACAGCTTCGCCTACAACAACACCGTCTATGCCGACCTTTGGGTCCATCTGCAAGAGGTAGGAAGGGGCTGGTTTTCATGTTGCTCCCCAAGCCCCATCTCTGTGGGGCTGCCTGGTGGGACAGGGTCCCATGTGCTGGGTGAGGGGTGCAGTGTTGGCTGAGCCCTGTGGCCCTGTGCCCCTGGCCCCAGTGACCAGTGGTGTTGCCGTCCCCTCAGGCAGTAGAGAAGAACAAAGTCGTGCTGCCTGACAACATCAGCAACATCATGGACCGCTGGACACTGCAGATGGGCTTCCCTGTGGTGACCGTTGACACCCTCACTGGCACCATCAACCAGACCCACTTCCTGCTGGATCCCAACTCCCACGTGGACAGACCTTCTGTGTTCAAGTGAGTGGAGCAGGGGCCGGTGGCGGGGGACTGGAGGGTCAAGGGGTGAGGGCCAGTCCCATCGCCTGCCTGTCCTCGGTACAGCTACACCTGGATCGTCCCCATCACCTGGATGACGAGTAATGGCATTGTGAATGGCAGCTACTGGCTGACCAAAGCCACAGGTACGGTGTGTCCTGGCTGTGAATGGCGGTTTTGCTGCCACCTCCCCGGCTCTGGCACAGGTTGGGGTCCCTGGAGGAGGACCCCAAACACCTGGGTGGTGGGACCTGAGCTTGCCCCCATGGGGGGTGGGGGGCAGTTCCAGCAGAGCCTGCTGTCCCCTTCCAGACACCAACGACATATTCAAGGTTGACAATTCCAGTTGGCTCCTGCTGAACCTCAATGTCAGTGGGTATTTCCGTGTCAACTACAACCAGGAGAACTGGAACCAGCTCCTCAACCAGCTCAGCATCAACCACAGGGTATGCAGGGCAGACAGAGCTGTGGCGTGGGACCCCGTCCCACACCCCCCATGCACCCCACACCCTGCTCAGGGCTGCCCTGAGACACCAACTTTGCCCTCTCACAGGTCTTCCCTGTGATTAACCGTGCCCAGATCATTGATGATGCCTTTAACCTGGCCAGGTGAGCTGTGCCATGTGCTTTGAGTGCCACAAGGGTGAGGGACTGGGCCGAGTGGGTGCCCTGAGGTGGGCAGTGGTGGTGGGGCTGGGGAGCTGACACTGCCCTCACCCCTGACAGGGCCAAGTACATCAATGTGACCTTGGCCCTGAGCACGACACGGTTCCTGAGCCAGGAGACAGAATACATGCCCTGGCAGGCAGCACTCAACAACCTCCAATACTTCCAGCTGATGTTTGACCGCAGTGAGGTCTTTGGGGCCATGACGGTGAGTGGTGCCGTTCTGTGTGCTGGGTGTGAGGGGCTGGGGCTGCCCCTGCAGCAGGGTGGGGGCTGCTGCCAGTGCCACTGGGCACTGACCTCCTCCTGCTCCCCAGGAATACATCCAGCAGCAGGTGATTCCTCTCTTCAGACACTACAAGAACATCACCAACAACTGGGTGAACAGACCCAGTGACCTGATGGACCAGTGAGTGCTGTGGCCCCAGGGCTGGGCCGGACCCCTAGAGTCTCCCCAGCTACACTGGGGAGAGGCCACAGGCCCACCTGCAGCTGGCCGATGGGTGCCCCATGTTGGACTCCAGCTTTTGTGGCCTCTGTCCCCAGGTACAATGAGGTCAATGCCATCAGCACCGCCTGCTCCTATGGCATCTTTGAGTGCCGGAACTTGTCCACCCAATACTTGAACCTGTGGAGGGAAAATGCCAGCGCGAACCCGTGAGTGCCCCAGGAGCCCTGGCACTGTGTGCGGCTGAACTGGGCATGACAAGGGGCTCCTGGCACTGATGGCTCTTACTCCAACAGGGTTCCCCCAAACCTGCGCTCGGCCATCTACTGCAGCATGGTGGCCACAGGTGGGGAGGAGGAATGGAATTTCCTCTGGGACAGGTTCAAGGAGGCCGTTGTGGTGTCTGAGGCTGATAAGCTCCGCACAGCCCTCGCCTGCAGCCCCCACACCTGGATCCTTAGCCGGTGGGTGTGGGACCCAGTGGACTTCATGGTGGTGACACCACCAGCCCCTCACCCCACATCATGTCTGCTGCCCCTGTCAGCCCCTCAGCCCACGTTGTGTCCCCCCAGGTACCTGGAGTACACCCTTGACCCCACAAAGATCAGGAAGCAGGATGCTACCTCCACCATCAACAGCATTGCCAGCAATGTGGTGGGGCAGCCCCTGGCCTGGGACTTCATCCGTAGCAACTGGAGGACTCTCTTCAGCCAGTGAGAACTGCAGAGGGCTGAGGGCATCCCCTCTGCCCACACCCCTCAGGGGTGGCACTGTCCCTTCCCTTGTGCCCTGTGCTGTGGCTCTGTGGGGCCCCTGGCTCAGTGCCCCTCTGCTCCCACAGGTATGGAGGTGGCTCCTTCTCCTTCTCCCGCCTGATTTTATCTGTGACCCAGCGTTTTAACTCTGAGTTTGAGCTGCAGCAGGTGAGGCTGAACCCTGACAAGGAGGACTCTGGGCATGGGGACACCAGCCCCAGCAAGGCTGCCCTTTGCCAGCAATGCTTGAGAAGGGAGTTCCTGCCTCTCATGTGGCCAGGGCTCTGGACAGCTTCTGCTGGTCAGGCTCTGCTGGGAGTCTTCTGGGGTGGTGCTAGAGGCCTCCCAAGGGCTCTCAGGGTGCTACTGGGGCTGTCAGGATGATGTTAGGTGGTGTTGGGGGCTGCTGGGGGCTCCTAGGGGCTACTGGGGTGCTCTTGGGGCCCTTAGGGTTCTGCCAGGGAGCTGCTGGGTTGGTTCTGCTACAGCCCCAGGGGTTGTTGGAGGCTATTGGGATGCTTCTGGGTGGTGTGGGGTGGTGCTGGGGGCTGCTGGGCCTGCTCCCACCCTGCTCCAGCCCCATCTCTGCCTGGCAGCTGGAGCAGTTCAAGAAAGACAACCAGGACATTGGGTTTGGGTCGGGGACGCGGGCGCTGGAGCAGGCGCTGGAGAGGACCCGTGCCAACATCAACTGGGTAGAGGAGAACAAGGCAACAGTGCTGAACTGGTTCAAGAGTGAGAAGAGATAATGGCACCTGCCCTCCCCCAGACACTGGGACAGACCCTCACCCACTCCCACCTCTGCTCACTCCATCCTTGTGGCCTTGAGCCCCCTGTGCCCCCCAGTCCCCTACTGCCAGTGACGGGCCTGATGCCTGGCTAGTGGGCAGTAAGTAGGGTGATGGGGGACTCAGGGGGAAGGAATGTTGTGCTGGTGCAGCCCTGGAGGTATTTAAATAAAGACTTGTCCAGTTTTGTGGGGCATCCTGGGTGCTGGAGGGCTGTGCTGCAGGGAGTGCAAGGGGCTGGGCAGGAAGTGCCAGGGACCCTGTGGCAGTCACAGGCCAGGGGCTGAGGCTGTAAGCCCCGCAGGCTGTTAGGAGCCTGGTGCTAAGTGGCTCTGGGGGCTTTGCCGACGCCAGCCCCTGGGCTCCCTGTCTGACAGCTGCCTGTGAGCTCTCCTGCTGGGCCTTGCTTGGGGGGCTGCCTGCTCACTCTCCCCGGGCTTGTGCCGGGACCCCTCTGCCTGCCCCCTGTTCTGGGCAGGTGCTGTGAGATCGGGGCAGGGAGTGGCTGCAACTGTCAGGAAGGACTATCCACCATGGGTTACCCCAAAGGGATGGAGCTGTCTGGTGGAACTGAAGACCCCTTGGGTGGTGGGTCCCTCTGGCACTCCAGCCCCGGGACACATCTGGGGTGAGCAGTGAGCTGGGAGGGGCCACTGAGCCTCCGGCCCAGGGCAACACCTGGCTGTGTGTGTGGGGTGCCAGGCTGAGGGGTATCCCCAACCCTGCCTGTGCTGGCGTGCAGCCAGTGGGTCCCAGAGTAATGAGTCAGGGTGCAGTGGTGCACGGCAGCTTTAATAGGGACCCTGGTGTCCGTCCTGTCCCATGCGGCTCTGTGGCACAGCCATGCCAGCAACCCATGGCTATGTCACTGTCCCACTTCCATATCACCTTCCCTGTGTGTTCTGTGTCTGGGGGTACAGGATTAGCTCCAGCCTTCCCAGTGCTGCACTGGGGTGCTGTTGGGCAGAAGTGCTGTGGGCAGGGCTGGGCAAACGAGCCTGTCCAGGGCTGAGGGGCTGCTGGTCTGTGTGGGAAAAGGTCTGTGAGGTGAGTGGCTGTGGGACATGCCATGCTCTCTGCCTCACCCTCCATAAGGACTGTCACCCACCAACCCGGGGCTGCGGTGGCAGGGTCTGGGCTGGGGAGAGGCTGTGGGTACCTGGTGGTGTACAGGCAGCTGGGTGCCACGTGCAGGGGTCTTGGGGTGCTCCATTTCCATCAGTCGTGCCCTGGGAGGCTCAAAGCAGCAGGAGGAAGCCATCCTGGTGCCCGTGGCTGTGGCATGTCTCTGGAGTGGCTCAGTGGGGTCACTGCTCCGAGCCTACACAATGGTGGAGACCAGGACCCTGCAATGTAGTTGGAGGTCCTTTGCAACTCTAGGAGGATCCCTGCAAAGATATGTAAGGTGACGATCCCCAGGTCTCTAACCCCGTGTCCGGACCCCCAAAAGTCTCCGGAGTAGTCCCCGCAGCAGAGCCAAAGGAGGGCGACCCCCACGGCCCAGTCCTCATGCCAGGAGCCCCGTGCAGCTCTGGGGGGGTCGCCACCATGGGAGGTGATCCCCAGCCCACGGTGCCGGGGAACGAAGCATCACGGGGGTCCGTGCCCTGGCAGCATCCCACCCCCGGGGGCAGAGGGGGCAGTGTCGAGGGGGCCGGCGCCGCCCGGCCGAGCCCCAGCAGGGCGGAGAGGTGGGCGATGTAGCGGGTGGCGAGCCGCAGGGTCTCGATCTTGGTGAGGGTGTGCCCGGCGGGCGCCAGGTAGTGCCGCATCCGCAGCTTCTCCCGCTCGCTGGCGCTCTGCCGCGGGACCCCCGGGCCGCCGCTGCTCCGCGCCCCTTCCTGCCCCGGCGGGACACGGCCACGCGCAGGCAGACTCTGCCGAAGTGGCTGGGAACCCGGCGTTGTGTCTGGCCATGGTTGGAGGCTGCTGTGCCGGCCGCTCCGTGGGGTATCCCAGGCTTTTTTTGGGCCGGGTGTACGGGTTGATGCCCCTGCGCCCACATGGAGGTGTCGAAGCCCCCCATCCCCCGCGCCGGGCGGGCTGCGGCCGGAGCCTGGGAATGCCGAGCCCATTTGCAGAAGTGTCAGGTTTGACTCCTTTGGTCCTTAATTGGCGCTGCTGGCGCTGGGAAGTGTGTGTGGACCCATTCACACGGCCGTGACAGATGCTAACGTGCCGCCAGCCCCGCACCGCACCACATCACCGCATCGCACCTCCCCGCACCGCGGCTCTGCCCGCCGCAGCGGGGACCCGGGACTTGACCTTCCAGTGCAGAGACCACAAGCCGCCAGCCCTGGCACCCAACGGGGTCTTCACAGTTCTCTGCCCTTTGCTCAGCTCCCAGCCCTCGGTCGGGGAGTACTGGGTGGGCTCTGGCTCAGACTGAGGGCCCCAAGGGTGTGGGGAGTGCAGGGTGCTTGGGTGGAGGGGCCGGGGTGCTCCCTTCCCAGAGACATCCCCGCACTGCCCGTTCTGCTTCTGTCTCCTCTTTCCCATGGGGTACAGCCCCAGACGGCTCCAGAGAATAGCTGAGGCACCTGGGGACCCACCAGGCTGCGCTCCTGCTTGGATCTGGTGGTCCCTGTGTTGCTGCGGGTCGGGGTCCCCGAGGCAGCGGGGGGCATTGTGGAGGGTGACGAGCTCTTGACTGGTGCTGAGAGCAGGGGACTTCCCCCTGCGCAGGTGGGCTGGGGGGAGCAGCAGCACGGGGCAGACTATTTGCCGGGTGCTTTGCAGTACTGACCCCTGCGCCGAGAACGGCCCTGGGCCCTGTCCCTGCCAGGTGTCTCCATCCAAGACAGAGGGACAAGCGTGGGCACCGGGAGCCACACAAACGTCTGACCCGGGAGGTGCTGGAACAGGGATGGCGGGTCCCAGGTGGGCAGTGACATATCCAGGGAGGGTCCCGGCGGGGCCGGGGACCCCTCAGCAGGAGAGCTGGGGGATCCTGAGGTGCAGTCCGAGCTGTGCACCGGTGCCCTCGCCACGTTGCCCCATAGCCCTGCGCTCCGCTCCATTGATATGGACTGGAGGGCTGTGAACACACCACCTGTCCTGTGGGGCGAGGGGCTGCAGGGTGTCCCTCGGGGGCTCTGACCCCGTGGCCCATGCTGCCCCGGCCCAGCCGCGGTCCAGCACTTGTGCAAACAAGGAGGTGGGAAGCGGCTTCGGCGGGTGCAGAAGTCATTATCTGGGAGCACACCAGCTAATGAGACCCAGGAGGGGGCCCGGGGGCGGGGCGCGGGGGAAAGCAAGGCCGGGCAGTGGGAAGGGGCCGTGGGGTGCAGAGCTCCTTCAGAGTCCCTTTCACGCTCCAGGGTCTGGCTGCTCCGGACACCCCCTGCACTCCCGGCCCCGCGACGGGCGTTGGAATGGGGTCGGCACGGGCTGTCTCAGACCGTGTTGGGGTCGCGCAGGGCACTGCCTCGCTGTGTCACCCCGGTTTGGGGGTGGGAATCCTGTGCCTCCGCCGAACCTCGGGTTATGTATACCGAGTGTAGGGGTCCTGTGCCCCCAGCTGTACCCCCAGGCTGTGCACACCCGGTCTGGGGGGCCCGTGCCATGCCGGTGTCCCCTTGCGCCCCTGATGGATTTTCCGTCCCTCGGCGGAGCCGTTTCCCGGGAAACCTTCGCACCCGCCGGTCCCGACACCTGTGGGGCCTGGGAACGCGGCGGGGGGGCCCCTCCCAGCCCCGGCCCTCGGCCCTTCCCGCCCGTGCGGGTTCCCCTGCCACTGCCAGCACTCGGCAGCCCCGCGGGGTCTTGGCTCATGGGGGCGGTGGGGGACCAGAACCCCCAAACCGGGTGTAGGGAAGTCCCACAAAGGCACGGGGGCAGCGGGGACACCCGGCTGGGGCAATGCTGCTGGGGGAACACGGGGACATCCCACTGCAGCCCCCACTGCAGCCTCACCAGAGCCCCACAGTAGAACCCCAGAACACCCCATGCACCCCCATTGCAGATCCTGATGCTGCCCCACTGCAGCCGCTCTCAGCAGACCCACTGACACCCCGCTGCAGCCCCCTCAACTGACCCACTGCAGCCCCCGTGCAGGACCGCTCTGCAGGACCCATGCGGGTCCCAGCCCCGTCCCCAGCCGAGCGCTGCGGTGCGGGGTGCCGGGGTGGGCAGCACCGAGCAGCCTCGCACCTCTGGGGTGAAATTCGTCACCCCCCTACCGTTCACAGCCGCGTCCCTCGGTCCCCCGGCCCCCCCAACCCTCCGGCTTTTGAAGTGCTGCAGCCACGAAGGTGCCACTTCACACCTCTGCCCCGGCATAAAGCCAGGGCAGCCGGGAGCCACCGGCACACGGTTCTCGACCCCGCCATGGCTTACTCCACAGCCCCTGGCCACACACTGCCCGCCACGGCTCCACCGCAGGACTGGGGCTGCCGCGGTCCCCCGGACACCCTGGGCTACAGCAGCAGCTCGCCCGCAGCATCGCCCGACTCCTGCGGCCTTGCGTCCCCCGCCGCCGCCCGGGGCCCCTGCCGTGGGCACGCCGCCCCCCGCCCGCGGGGCAGGAAGGGGGCGCGGGGCAGCGGCGGCCCGGGGGTCCCGCGGCAGAGCGCCAGCGAGCGGGAGAAGCTGCGGATGCGGCGGCTGGCGCAGGCCCTGCTGCGGCTGCGGCACTACCTGCCTCCCGCGCTGGCGCCCGCCGGGCACACCCTCACCAAGATCGAGACCCTGCGGCTCGCCACCCGCTACATCGCCCACCTCTCCGCCCTGCTGGGGCTCGGCCGGGCGGCGCCGGCCCCCCGACACTGCCCCCTCTGCCCCCGGGGGCTGGGATGCTGCCAGGGCACGGACCCCCGTGATGCTTCGTCCCCTGGCACCGTGGGCTGGGGGTCACCTCCCACGGTGGCGACCCCCCCAGAGCTGCACGGGGCTCCTGGCATGGGGCCGGGGCCGTGGGGATCGCCCTCCTTTGGCTCTGCTGCGGGGACTCTCCCAGAGACTTTTGGGGGTCCGGACAGGGGGTTAGAGACCTGGGAGTCACCCTTCTATATCCCTGTGACGGGGACTGTCCCAGAGGCATTCGGGGGTCCCAACAACGGGATGGAGACCTGGGCGTCGCCTCCCTACACCCCTGCAACGGGGACTCCCCCAGACGTGCTCGGAGTCTCCCACATCGCGATGGAGACCTTGGGGTCGCCCCCTTACATCTCTGCAGTGGGGACCCCCCCGGAGTTGCACGGGGCTGTCGCCTCCACCGCGTCTCCCTGGCTAACCCCTCCCCACTGTGGAGGGGCTGGGCCTCTCCCGGATCTCCCTGATGACCCTCTCCTGGACACGGGGCTGGCGCTGCCGGAGTTCATTGGCTCAGGGACAGTCACCCAGGTATGTGCTGGCGGGGATTGGGGTGACCCTGGGCATGGGGCTGGCATGTGGCAGAGATCGACACTCCTTAGGGTGGCCTCAGATTCCTCTTGGTGTGAGGCAGTGCAGAAACTGATTTTGGGGTTACAACAGCCTTGTCTGGGGTAGGGAATGGAGAGGTGACTTCTGTTTTCTGCGGCGGGTGAGGTGTCTTCCCCAGCCTGCCCCACACTTCCTGGGGCCCTGCTCCCTCACATTTGTAGGGGTCCCGTCGGTCGAGACAGTGGTCCTGCTTGTCTCGCTTGTCTCTTGACGGGAGCCTTCCAGGGAATAGTCTGTCACCCCCGCACCCCTGGCCCTGCCTGGACCCCTGTCCGGCCGTTCACCCTCTCCACGTCTGCTTCCCAGGACCTCTCTGCAGAGCTGCTCTCGCTGCTGGAGTCTGTGCTTCCGCCACAGCACCGACACTGACCTGGACGAGCCCCTGCGATGGAGCAGCTGCAGCCCTAAAACGGCCGTCTGGACACCCGCGGCTCGGGGGACAGTTGTGACCCTTTAGACAGCTGCGGGGACGAGCTGCCCGCGCTGGAGCCCAGAGCCGTGCTGGACACACCGGGCGGCTGCTGCTGGATGTGAATAAACCTTTGTGCCCTACCTGTGTGTCCGTGTGGATGTGCCCTGGAACTGGGCACGGGATGTGCCCGGGGTTCCTGTGTGCTCAGGGTGCCCTCGCTGGGCTGCAGGGCTGGAGGCTGTGGACCAGCAAGGCACCATCTGGGAGAGCAGCTGGGAGGGATATCAAGAGACATCCCCTTTGCCCTGGGGTCTGAGGCCCGACCAGGAAGGGGTGAGCATCCCCAACACCCTTCTGATCCGGCCTACCCACCTGGAAGTTCTGGGAGCCCCCCTGTGCAGAGTGAAATGGGGGGCTTTGGGGTCCAGCTTGGTGTGGGGTTGAGGCTGAGCTCATGGGCTGGAGAACCCACAAGGAGGGGAATGTGGGGGGTTGCAACGGGGCCCCTCTGTCCCCAGCCCCTTGATGGCTCCCCGAGGTCTGGGGTCCCCATTAGCAGGAGGATGGTAGGACCTGGCAGCTGGGTGCTAATGCATCGGGGTGGGGGGGGGGACTCTCTCCCTACTCTAGGGTCTGGGCTGGGGGGAGGGGTAGTAATGAGCCCCAGAAGTGTGAAAGGACTCGTTAATGAAGTTAATTCCCTCCGCCGAGGGGAGGGGGGTGTGAGGACAAGCCTTTGAGGTGCAAAACAGGCTCCCTTCCCTCTCCCAGGCCGCAGCCCCCACCCCACCGTGCTCCAACAAGGGCTGAAGGGACTCCTGGACATGCTCCAGCCGTGGGGCACGTGCAGCGTGGACCATGGAGACAGTCTCTGCCGTGGGGATGGCTGCAGTTGGGGGGAGCAGCTAGCAGTGGCAGGGCTGGGAGGAGGGACCTGTTAGTGTCTGGGACCCTGGCCATCCCTAAATGCTGCACCTCAGCACAAGGAGCCCTTGTGCACCCTGATGCCTGGCCCTGGCAGCAGCAGTGCCAGACCCGGGGGGCACCAGCTACACCCCTCAGAGTGGGATCTGGAGCAGGCCCCCCCTTGGGATGGGGGTTCCCCTCCCACAGATGTGGGGTATGTCCTGCTGTGTGCCCCTGTGTGTCAGCACTGTGCACACACTCACACATCCATGTGCTGTGGGTGGCTGGGGAAGGACTGTGCTGTTCCAAGCCGTAGCTGCGTCAAGGACCATCAGAGCTGCCAAGGGCACCCACCTCACGGCACCTCAGGCATTAGCTGCGGGCGCCAGCGCTTGGCAGTACCTGTCCCAGTACCTGCGCTGGTCCACCCCCACTGCCCCTCGTGCCCCAGTGCAGATGTGGGAGCCTTCGGTGTGGAGCCTCGGCAGGGCATGAGCATCGGCCCTGCTATGGCCTGGCTGGGAGATGCTGGGCAGGACACCCCAGATGGAGGTGAGGTGAGGGGAACAGGGTGTCTGGTTCCCCAGGAGTCAGCACTGGGCCGGGGGGTCTTCATCCTAGGCAGGACCATACTCCAGGAAGGGAATGGGGGGACAGTAGGAATGGCCCAGGGTGGGTGGTGTGTTGAGGTCAGTTGTGACTGTCTCCCTCTGCCCTGCTTGGTGCCAGTGACCCCCGCACTCTGAAGAAGTGGAGGGCCTCTGGAGAAGCAGCAGGATGGAGTGAGCAGCTATGGACAGACCATGTGAAGCTGCGCTAAGATATGTGGTGCTGGCCTTGTGGCCCTTGTCCAGGAACTCTAGGGGACGGGACCCCCCATTCTGAGTGTGGCCTGCCCCCTTGGAGCCCCCACCTCAAGGTTGCCCCTGCCCCTTTGGTTGTTGTTGCAGGAAGGGGCCATGCAGACGCAGATCCTGCAGCGGGAAATGCCAGCATCGTGCCCTCTGAGCAGGGCTGCACCTGGAGCGCCCCTGATAACAGCGAGGAGCCCCTGAGCCTGCCCACCTTCTCCCCCGCTGCCCAGGTGCGTGTGGCCATCACCTTCGCGCTCTTTGCCCTCTCAGCCGGCTGCAACCTGGCGGTGCTGTGGGTGGTGGGGGGCCGGGGAGGTGGCCGGCGCCCCCACATCCGCCTGTTGCTGCGGCATTTGGCCGCCGCCGACCTGCTGGTGACAGTGGCGGTGATGCCGCTGGACGCCATCTGGAACATCACGCTGCAGTGGCGCGCGGGCGACCTCGCCTGCCGCCTGCTGATGTACCTACGACTGTTGGCCATGTACGCCTCTGCCTTTGTCACCGTGGTCATCAGCCTGGACCGGCAGGCTGCCATCCTGCGCCCGCTGGCCATTGCCCGCGCCTGCGCCCGCAACCGCACCATGCTGCACGCCGCCTGGATCCTCAGCGCGGGGCTGGCGCTGCCACAGGTACCACCACCCCTGGGGTCCCCGGCCCCTGTCCCGGCTCCCGGGGGTCTGGTGACACTGGCCAAGGTCAGTTGGTGCCACTGTGTGACCTGCAGGATGGGGATTGAGAGGAGCTGGAGAGCCCTGTGGGATGGGGACGCAGAGGGGTTGGGGAGCCCTGCAGGATAGAGTGTGGCAGTGACCTCCAAGCTCTGCCCCCTCCCTGAGGTGCCCCTTGGACTGCCAGCAGTGGGGGGCCGAGCCAGCATAGGGGTGATGGTGTGTCGCACCCCGCGGGCTGGGTCCGTCCCCTGGGCTGTGGGCGTTCCTGCCTGTGCCTCCGATACCCTCTCTGCCTCGACGAGGAGCAGACCTCCATCACCCCCGTTCCACCACCCCCGTTCCACTTCCCTTGTCTCCAGCTGTTCCTGTTCCGCACGGTCACCCTGCGCCCCCCCCACAACTTCACCCAGTGCACCACGCGCGGCAGCTTCCCCCAGCCCTGGCACGAGACCCTCTACAACATGGTGGGCTTCGCCTGCCTCTTCCTGCTGCCGCTGCTCATCATGGTCTGCTGCTACACCCGCATCCTGCTGGAGATCTCCCGCCGGATGGGCTCTGGCCTCTGTGAGTTCTGGGCACCACTGGACATGGTCCCATGCCCAGGGGAAGCACTGACCGGGGCTCTGTAGAGACGCCCCCACCCTCCCCCAGGGCACGGGGTCCCTGTCCCAGCCACATTTCCTCCTCACGGGCGGTGTCCCCTCAGTCTCCTCGCGGGATGCGTCTCTGTGGTGCTCCAGAAACAACATCCCACGGGCTCGGCTGCGGATGCTGCGGATGAGCCTGGTCATCGTCTCCTCCTTCATTCTCTGCTGGACCCCCTACTACCTGCTGGGGCTCTGGCACTGGTTCTGTCCCCGTTCTGTGGAGAAGAGGGTCTCGTCTGCCCTCACCCACATCCTCTTCATCTTTGGCCTCTTCAATGCATGCCTGGACCCCATCATCTACGGGCTCTTCACTATCCCCCTCCGGGGAGGGTGGGGCTGCCTCTGCGGGCATGGCCCCCAGCCCCAGCCCCCCTCTCCAGCCACCGGCTCCTTCCGCTCCTCCCTGCCACCCAAGCGGGGAGTCCCGGGGGTACGGGGGTCCTGGGGGGCTGCTGCTGATGCCACCTGCCATAGCAGCTCCCTGTGAGGCCAGCACAACCCCTGGGGTGCTCAGGGCAGGGACATCCAGCAGCAGGACGGGTAGGCCAGCACAGGTCCAGCAGGGATGGGGTCGCTGCCATTCTCTTCCTGCATCCCAAAGCATCTCTGTGGGCTCAGGGCTGGCAGGGCTGTCCCCATCCTCTCTCTGTGCCCTGTACAGCAATAAAGAGTCCTACGGCCACCTCTTGTCCTTCCTGTGTTCTCTGTCTGGGAGCTGAGCTGGTGTCCCCAAAACCATGACCCAATGGGGTCACAACTGCCCCTGACCCCGCCATGGGGGACTCGAGGGTCCCCAGGAAGGGGTAGATCCAAGGGCACTTGCAGGCTGCCCAGGGCTGGGGACTGCCCTCTCTGTGCGTCTCGGTCCTAGTGGCTGAGGGGCTGGTCCCTGACAGTGACATCGAGCTGGTGGCAGCCTCAGGGTGTCGCTGCTGTCGGCTCTGCTCCAAACAGGAGCTCCTGGCTCCTGCCCAAGGCCGTTGGGAGGCACAAAGGGCTACTGCTCTCGCCTGCAGCAGCTGCCCCAAGGCCAGCGCTGACGGCGGAGGTGGCACGGCTCCTGGGGCCTGCAGAGGTGGGAGGGGGCTGGGGGTGCCAGGGCCTCTCAGTCCTCCCTGCACCGTGAGCTAATCCCTTCTCATGGCACCAGGAGTGATACCAGGGGGAGGGACAGACCATGAGAACTGCCCTGGCATCCCCCTGGCCTTGAGGAAGGGACCAGAGACCTGGGGTCTGCCTGGGGTCCCCCACTCCATTGCAGTGGGTCACTGGGCTCCCTCAGCCCCTTAGCCCCCACTGCTCAGTGGGATGCCAATCCCAAACCGCTGTGAGTGCAGCCTCGTGCTGGGGCAGGGCTTGCAGAGCTGCTTCTGCCGAGGGTCTCTCTGGCTCCAGCATCTGGTCCTGTGCCAGGAGCAGGCTCAACTAGTGCAGGCAGAGGGATAGGCAGGAATGGTGCCCAATAACAGCAGCGCCAGCCATGCTTGCAGGGATTTATTTGGAAGTGGCAAAGGAAAAGCTCGGTGGAGTAACTCGAGCTCTGGGGAGTGATCCCACACCTACTTGAGAGCTGGGGACCACCAGAGGTCTTGCACAGGGGCGTCACCCCAGGGCTCTCGTGGCAGTCTCCATTTTGTGGGGCTCCAGGGAATGGGGAGCTGCATTCCCAAGTGCATGGGGGTACTCAGTGCTGCTGGGGCAGGGATAGGGCTTCCTTGGCACCTCTCTGCAGGGTTGGAGGATGTGCCAGGGGCTGAGTCTGGCATGAACTCGTGTGAGTATGAAAATACCACCCGGTAGGGCCTGAGAAATACTTTGAGTGGAGGGGCTGGTACAGCCAGAGGACAACCCAGCAAAAAACTACCCTCATGGGATGCTGATACTGCTGTGGCCCCACTGCTGGGACTGCCCTGCCTGCATTGGGCATGCCCATGGGCAGCTCTCCTCAGGCTGACAGCACTGGCTAGGCACCAGGTGGGCCAGAGCTGCCCCATCCCTTTGCTGGTCATGCAGGGCTCCGAGGAGCAGCTCATGGCCATTGCAGTCATGTTGGGCTCTGAGGGTCCCCCACCGTTGGTGTTGATACTGGTCCAGGGCACCCACCTGCTTCTCAGCAGAGCCAGAGAGCAAGGACAGGGTGGCCAGGCAATGGGACAGGGCAGCAAGGTGGGTAACAGTAAGTGGGAGGCGATGCAGGGGGATGCCTGTACTTGGGTGACCAGGTCCACTGTGTCCACCCAGATCAAGAATGTCATATCATCCCCTGCTCCCGCCCCTGGCACAGACTGGAGGCAAAGCACGACCCAGGGCTGCTGCTGTCCCACTCCCTGCTCTGCTCAGGCACAGACACACTGGCTCTAGGTGCTGGTCCCAACGCTTCCAGGTCTCTTCTCGGTGAAGAAGCTCTTGAGCAACATCACCTGTCCAATGCTGACCACGAAGAGGATGAGGGTTTCGCCCACCGACCAGTATGAGACACGGCCATTGAGCTCCTCAGCTCTGCTCCGATCCTGCGCCTCCCGCAGCCGGTAATGGGTCTGGGAGTCAATCACCGAGTTTAGCATCTCATGGATGGTGACACAGGCAGATTCCATCTGGGGACAAGGACAAAGGTGCACTGTGGTGTAGGTTCCCCTCAGGACCCCACCCTGCATCAGGGGTTCTGCATCAGGGCACAGCTGCAAGTCCCACCAGGAAACCAAGGTGACCAGCCCAGGGAATCACACTGAGGGATGGAATGGCTGAGGCAACTCCCTCTTGCAGGACAGACACCGAGTGCTGCAGCTGGGGGAGGCCGGGCACAGCACAGCACCCCTGACCTGGGCGCAGGATGTGGGGGGGCCACTGGCTGGCAGTTGGCACTTCCGCAACTGGAGGAGGGGAAGGGGAAAGAGCCTCCAACCGCTGTCCGCAACGGCTGAGGCTGTTTAGGGGGTGTGGCAGGACCTTTCTCCCTCTCTCCGAGACCTACCTGTGTCAGGGCAGTGACACGGTTGTCCATGCCAGGCAGGATGGGTGGCTCATCGCCCACCTGGAAGTCGAAGTAGACAACTTTGTGGGAGAAGGTGGAAAACTCATTGCTGAAGCAGAAGGTGTAGACACCCTTAACCTCGGTGTGGTGTGAGAAGCTGTCATACTGCTTTTTGGTTTCCTGGTAGATGGTCTTGCCATTGGGGTCCTCCACGTAGCAATCCACATCATAGTGTCCCCCACTGATCACCTGTGTTGAGAGACGCAGGTGGCACCTGCCCAGTGACGTGGTGAAGGCCCCCACCCCTGCCTGGCCCCACAGCTGTGTGAGAAGCCAGTGGGCACTATGCCCATGGGATGGGGCCCAGGCCAGGGGAACCCTGGGGAAGCTGCGCCCTGTGGTGCCAGCAGCTCAGGAGAGGTGCCCACAGCTCAGGTGGGGTGCCTGGAGACAGGGGCAGCCCCCGTGATCCAGGTCGGAGGCTCCCATGGCCACTGTGGGCACATCCCAGCCCTGGCTCCCAAGTGGACACTACAGGTCACAGAGCTGGGACTTGGAACAGCTTCTGGAGCAGCATGAGAGGAACTGGGGTATGCACAGGAGTGGGGAACTGCAGCCCTGCCTGAGGCTCTGCAGGGCTCAGGGACAGGGATATGGTCAGGGTCATGAGCAGGGGCAATAGGCACACACATGGGCAGGTGTGTGGGCAGTAGGGCACGGGCAGGGGGGCAAGGGCAGGGGCACAGGGATGGGGCACGAGTGGCGTGCAAGCAGGGCCCGGGCAGGGGGTGCAGGCAGGGCGCATGCAGGGCTGCATGCAGGTACAGGCAGGTACAAGGCAGGGGGGTACCAGCAGGGCTCAGTCAGGGCAGTACCTGGTAGTCGAGGGTGAACTTGATGCCGCTCTCCAGCTCCTGGTGAAAGCAGCGCCGGTCGCTGTCGGGCAGCTCCAGCGTCAGCTCCGTCCCGCCGGCCCCCAGAGTGCCCAGGAGCGCGGCCAGGCACAGTGCCCGCATCGCGACACGCACCGCGCCTGGCATCGCGACACGCACCGCGACCGGCACCGCGACACGCACCGCGACCGGCACCGCGACACGCACCGCGCCCGAGGCCCGCCCCCCCTGACGTGGCGCTTCCGCTGCGGGCGGGGCGGGGCGGGGGCGGCACCTCCGGCCCCGGGGCGGGCATCCCTGAAACTCTCACCCCTGGCACCCTGGGAACCACCTGGCATCTCCGGGCCGGGCACTCCTGGCATCCCCTCGGCGCCCCCCGAGACTCCCGGGCCGGGCGGCCGGTGCCGGATCCCCGTGCCGCAAGCCTTCCAATGCCGACCGCTTTATTAACTTAGCGATCGTGAAAAAGTCCTGAGAGGGACACAGCGTCACCTCAGCACCTGCCCCTGCACCACTTCACACAAGGAGTCCTGTAAATAAAAGCATTAATGGAATCGTGGAGTCTGTCGGCGGCCAGGGCACACGGCCGGCCCGTGGCACACGGAGCGTGGGTTGAGGCGTGGGGTGAGGAGGGCTCCCTGCGCAGCACGGGCAGCAGAGCAGGCTCCTGGCTGTGGAGCGGTGCCCGCGACTTTCCCGGTGGGATAAACGCCCTGGGTCAGCCCATGTCATCCTCGGTTAGTTGGCATCCCGGCTCCCCCGCCGCCAGTAGAGGTTACCCATGCAGCCAACCTGGGAACATCCTGCCCGGGGATTGAGCTCTTAGAGCTATTAGGAGTGGTGGGGAGTGAACCCCCCGAACCTCAGGCGCATCAGAAACGAGACAAGCCCATTCCGGTCCAGAAACGCCGGGGCTGCAGCGGTGCCGGGTGAACTCTGGCCCGGCGCTCTGGAGTGCGTGAGAACCTTGACGGTGGAGGATTGTCTCCCGCTCCAGAGGGGCACCGACACCTTCCGTTGCTGGGGGGGCATGTCCCAGCTCCTTCAGCCCCGCAGCACTGAGCCCCTTCCTCTTCTGGAAGGCACTTCATGAACGCGTCTGCCCCAGGGATCACTGCCGGGGGCTCCGGAGGGTGTTGGGTGTCAGAATGAGCGGGATGGGCGAAAAGCGGATTGTAACTAGTAAGGAGTATGTGAACTGTGGGTGGGATCCTTTGCACGGAGCCCGGCGATCTCTGCCGAGCTGACATCCACCTCTCAGGTGGTCGTTCTCGATTCAGCCTCTGAACCTAGGTCTGATCCCCGCGTGTTCCCGGAGCCAGTGAGCACTCCGTGCAGGAACCGCCCCGTTTCAGCAGGGACAGCACAGCTTTGGGAAGAAAATGGTGACACGGCTATTGGGCAACGACCTCCTCAAAATCGGAGAGGTGCCGCATCTGCTCTGCCTGCATGGAGTGTCTGCGGAGGAGCTTCCTGTGCGCCCTCACATCGCCCCGCCTGGGCGAGCTGGGTGCGAGGGGCACCAGGGGCTTCAGCCCGGCAGCCAGCAGGGAGGGCGCTTTGCTGCAGCCGATGTCGGGGATCGGGGGGTTGGAATTCACGTTCAGCGGGGGCAGATATCCCGGCCTTGTGTGGGAGATGTGGTCCAGCAGCAGCGTCCCGGATCCTCGCCTCTCCAGCAAGCCAGGGGACCGGCGTCGGCCCTCGCTGGGCGATGTGCAGGCGCTGCCGGAGGGGGAGTCTTGCGAGCCATCCAGCAAGGCCATGTGGGACCCACTCAGCTTCCTCCCCTCCGATGCCCCCTTTCCTACCTCGGTGAGGTGGGGGTCCCCATTATGCTCAGCGGCTCGTCTCCACCAGCGCAGGGTGTCCATCCCCGCGGCCGAGCCGGGGGCTGAGCTGCTGCTCTCCGGCTCCTCTGGGACCGTGCTGCTGCGGGGCAGGCGCGGGTGGGCAGCCGGGCTCTTCTCATGAGTGGCTTTCCATGCCAGTGGTCCCAGTGCCTGCTCGTCCACTGGAGGGAAGAGAGCGGGGTCCCTGCCCTTGCTGCTGCTCCGGGTGAGGGGGAGCTTTTTGGAGAGCGAGAGGTCACCAATGCCCATGATGACCTTGTCGTCAGCACACGCGTGCGTGTCGTCATGGTGCATGGAGGCTGCCAGGACTGAGGGTGCCACTAGACCCCACGGCTCCGACCGCAGCCGCTTCAGCCGTGGCAGATGGGCTTTCCGGGCAGTACCAGCTCTCTGGCCTGGGGAGGGTGGCTCAGTGTCCCCACTGTCCCCAGGTCGTGAAGCGTGTGGGGTGAGAATGCTGCTCTCCTTCTCTTCAGAGGAAGGTGCCGAGATGTAAGTTTTCAGGTGGACGCTGGGGGGGGCTGCTCCCACCTCAGACGGGGCTCTCTCCTTGAACTCCATTGCAGGTGAAACATTTAGGTACTGCTTGGTGGTCTTGGTGCCGGAGGCTGATGTGCCTATTGTGATGATAATCACCTCCTTCCCCTTGGCTCTGCAGGCATCTAGGAGGTGCTGCAGCACGGGCTTGTCATCGGCGTTGATGGCGTGGACCAACGCAGAGGCTCCTGAGTGGTCCTCCAGGCTAGGGTCTGCCCCACTCTCCAGCAGCAGGGATACCACATCCCCCCCAGCCCCACGGATGCAGGCGTGCATGAGGGCGGTTTTCCCAGACTTGTCCTGGATGTTGGGGTCAGCTCTATTGTCCAGCAGGTACTTCACCATCTTGGCCTTGTGGATGCTCTGCTGGTCAACGTGCGTGGTGATGCAGGCCACCATCAGGGCAGTCTCCCCCTTCTCGTTACTCTCGTTGATGTAAGCGCCCCCTTCCAGCAGCAGCCGAGTCAGCCGCAGCCGGCCGAGCCACACGGCCTTCAGGAGGGAGTTGCTGCCCAGCTCTAGCTCTGTGACCACATCCATGGCACTGGCTCTGCTCACTGCTGTGGCATGGCAGTGGCGGCTGGTGGCTGCAAGAGGAACCGTGGAAAAGTGAACCCTGCTCCTTCATCCCTGCCTTCCTGGGATGCCATGCTCTTGGCACTGCCCTGCATCCCGCTGCCCCTCTAGCCACATCCACCCACCTCCTGCGTACAGCTGCCCAGATGCACTGGTTTCCCCAAGAGATCAGAGAGGTCCTGATGGTCTCCACCAGCCTGCTAGGTCTGGAGGCCCCGCAACATGAAGCCCACTTGAGACAGTGTGAACATCCCCCATGGCTTCTTGGGCTGGAGCTGGGGTCTGTGCTTCCCCACTGCTGAAGGGAAGGAGAAGCAGCCACAGTCGTGCTGTCTACCGTGTTTCTACTGCACTCTGCTTTTACTGCCCCACTGTCCCCTGCTCCTGCTGCCTCCAGCCCCCACTCTTCAATGCTCCCCATTCCTGCAGCCCTCCACCTCCCTGCTCCTTCTGCCTCCTGCTCCCTGCCCCACTCCTCAGGGCAGTCCTTCCTCACATCCCCATGCCCTCCGTGGGTGTCCTGCAGCCCCTGGACCTGCAGTCAGTGCTTACACTGGGGTGTCTCTCCCAGCCCCCCAAAAGGCGCCGGCATTGCCGCCCCCTGTCCGAGAGCTCCCCACGGCCCCTTCCCGTGGGGACCCCTCGAGCGCTGCGGGAGATCCGGGTTGACCCGGGAGTCGGTTCTTCCCCACGCCCGTCAGGCCGGTGGCCCTCTGCACCCCTCCACACCGGGACCATCCCGGTCCCGCTGCCACTGCCGCCCCCGACTGCCGTGATGGTGATGAGAGCGCCCCCCGCCCCCCTCCCCGCTACCTGCTGCCTGTTGTCGGTGCCGCTGCCCTGTGCCGGGGCTGCCGCCAGTGCCGGTGCTCGGTGCCTGGTGCCCAGTGTCGGTGTGGGTGCCAGTGTCTAGTTGTCGGTGCCGGTGCCCGGTGCCGCTACCCGGCGCTGCGTGAGGAGGAGGGCGCGGGGTGGGGGCGGTGCGCCCGCCCGCGGGTGGGTGCCGGGAGCGGCGTGGCGGGGGTGTCCGTGTGCTGGGGGGCTGGAGGGGTCTGTGTCCCTGCCCTCGGATGCGAGGGAGCGTGTCCGTGTGCGGGGGGACCGTGAGCGCGGGGGTATGTGAGTGTCCGTGTGCGGGTGTGAGAGGGGAGTGTCCGTGCCCACCCGTGCGGGAGTGTCTGTGTGCGGGGGTAGGGTATGAATGTACCTGCCCTCGGGGGTCTCCAGACCCAGTGAGACCAGGCCTTGGGCAGACTGGTCTGAGCCCACAGCCGGCCCCACTTGGAACCGAGGGAGATTGGGAACCTTCTTCCCTCTGGCGTTAATAACCCTGTGGTTTGAGTGCACTTCTAGGGGACCCCAAGCACACATCTGGGGCACCTGAGAGCACACCTGGGCCACTGGAGTGCTCTGTGCCGTGCAGGGGAAGTCGGGGTCCCTGTGTGTGCTCCCCGGGCAGAGCTCCCTCAGTGCCAGAGTGATGTACCAGGACCAGCACCAGTCTGCTGTCCCTCTGGACCACCTTTGTGCCCAGATCTCTCATCCATGCAGGAACCTGCTTCCCAGCAGCCTCCTCCACTTTCCTCGGTGGCTCTTTTGGAGCAGTCCCAGCAAGAAGAGGGAATTGGGAGGAAGAGGGAAATGGTCATGAATGTCCCTGACCCACCACCCTAATCCCCACGGCTCTCTACTTCCACAGGTCATCATAGCTGTGAGGGTGTTTGTCATTGCATCCTCTGGATAATGTTAACATTAGGGGAAATGTATCTTGTGATTAATAAAATACAATCTATTATTGCAGTGTTCTTCAGTCAGAGATGAGGATGACAAGGAAAATCAGAGACAGCAGAGATATTAAGTCAGGCTTATCACATTAGGGAGCACTTGGGAAACCTTATGACAGCTTTGTCCTGACTTCGTTAATGTGGAGTCTCTGCAGTACCTGCCTAAACTGGCCATAAAAGCCCACAAAATGTGTTTGTCTGTCCATTTTCCATGAACACACCAGGTTACTTATTGAAAATAAACACTTTAACTTCTTAAAACGCAGTAGTGTAAACACCTTAATAAAATAAACACCTTAAAAATAAACTCCTAAACCCCACACATTTAGAACAGACCAGCTGTGGTGACAGGAGGAGCACAGGCTGTCCAGGAATGGGGTTGTTACTTGAGCAGCAGAGGAAGCCACCACAAACCCCGAATTGAGGGGGGTCTGCCCCACTCTCAGGGCACACCAGGATGGGTCAGACATGGCCACAAGCAGGGAGAAGGCAGTGTGGGAAGAGGGAAGGTTCTAGTGCCTCAGCAATTGCAAGTAGGTGGTTGTTGGAAGCAAGTGTTGGGCAGCTGATGTCCCCACGCAAGCACCCCTTTCTCCTCTGCCCCCCTGGCTGCTCCTGCGAGTTGTCACCTCTGTGCTGGAACCTAGGCTGGCTGCACCTGGCTGGAGAGCAGGACTGAGCTGTCCTGGCAGATGTTCAAACACGAGAGTTCCTTTTCCTGCTTCACCAGCCTAGACTTAGCAGCTTTCAGGTGTCTGTGTGGTACTAGATGCCCCAGCAGGGAGGAATGAGCATGACAATGCCAACTCTTTTATACCAGTCATCCTGAGGAGCTGGGACCTCCATGAAGGGGAGCCGGAACAGATCCTGCGTGTTGCTGGAGGGCCTCAGATCTGCCCCAGCCATGTCCTGGCTTTGCACAGCCAATGTGTCCACCTGTCTTCATCCTCCTGTCTTCCTTGCCAGTATCTGTGCCATCCCTAAGGATACCATGGCAACGGGACGGCAGGGATGGCTGCTGGAGGACCTGCATCTCCCTATGGGGCTCTGAGCCCTGGGTTTGATCTCAGCAGTGCCTGCACAGCCTCGGGGGCAGGGGGATGGGGTCTGTACATGGTCAGTTTGGGACAAGACTGGGATGACGTGGCTTTGAAGTAGCCAAGTGCCACCCTGAGGTCCCCTGCCCACACAGGGTCCTGGCAGGGTGCAGCAAGCTGGGCAGTGACTGAAGGTGCTGCTGGTGATACCAGTACCCTGTGGCACAATGGTACTGGTACCAAGAATCCTCACCTAGGCAGGGGGCTCCTTCCTCATGGCAGGGCAGAGAGAAGCAGAGGGGACCCAATTGTGACACTGATGAGAACATCAGAGGTGCTAAGTGCTTCATGGGGCCACCCCAGCACTATCCCACTTGGACAAGCCAGGCAGTTCCCATCCCTTCATTAGAGCCTGCTGAGGTTTTGATGAGATTCTGGCCCAGCCTGGAGGAGGGGCAGCTGCTTTCTGGGACTGTACGAGGGCTGTCTGGTCTGTGGGGTGTGGTTGTGGTCGCCAGGGCCTTCAAGGGGGCTGCAATGATGCCTTGGGTGTCTGAGGCCATGGGAACAGGGTCAGGATGGCAAGGCACCATTGGCTCCATGTGCTCTACAGCTGCAGGCCCTGTCTGGGCAGAACCAGATCTGTCTCCTGGGAAAGGGGTTTGTTCTAAAGTTCTGTCTCCCGGCACCGTTGGACCCCCAGCTCAGGTGCAGGTGGAATGCCAGTACAGCCTTGCCAAGGGCTGAGCTGGCACCATCTCTCCAGGGGCACCCGGCGCTGGCAAGTTCTATTTTGGGCTCTTCGCCGAGGGCTGTGTGAGCTATTCCTGCCAGCTCATCCCCACACGGCTGCTGTTTCGCCATTTATAGCCACGCTTCCAGGAGCTGAGCGCAGGCACAGGGGGGCTCAGCATTCCGGGGGGGACCACCGGCTCTGTTGCCAATGATCCTATTGCCCAGGGCACAGCCCAGGTCCCCCGACCTGTGAGGCACAACGAGACTGCCCTGGATGTGAGGAGTCCTGGTCCAGGCCATGGATCTCTGTGGGGTTTCATGGATGAGAGGGTCCAACCATGCCCACAGCACCTCACTTTACCCTCAGACCCGAGCAGGGCTGGAGCCCGGGGCAGATTTGGCCCTGCTTTGATTGGGACCTTGATCTCTGCTGCTGGAGTACCAGCTGCCTATGGTGTGCTGGAGATTCATCAGCTAAAATCTATGATGTTAGTGACATCCGTGCCACTGCCAGCTCCTGTGGCCTTGCAGTGCTGTGTACTGCTTCTCTGTGTCCCCTCTGATCCCTTGCTTTGACCAGAGGACTGAGCTGGCCATGGTGGGACATGGCTTGGCGCAGCAGTACCTCATCCAGGCTGGTGGAGCAGCAGCTGACCCTAACCTGGCACACCAGGAGCAATGGATGGAGCAGGTGACTGTGTGACCCTGCACCCTGTGGCATTGCCATGGGCATGGGGAGCTGGCACAGTTCTCTGGGATTGAAGGAGGTGTCCAGAGGAACCTGAAGGGGATGATGTAGTGGGTGATGATTCAGTGGGTGATGCAGCAGATGATGCAGTGGGTGATGCAGAAGGTGGTACAGTGGGTGGTGATGCAGCAGGTGATGCAGTGGGTGATACAGTGGATAATGCAGTGCTTCCGGAAGAGGTTGCATCACCCAAAGCAGCTGCATCATCACAGCAAGCGGTTCTGATGTCTCCATAGCAACCATGGGGTAAAAATAGTGCAGCAGCTTTAGGGAGGCATCAGGACCTGGCAGGGATTGCTGGTTGGACCTGGATGGGATTGGGGTCTTTCCAGCCTCTGCTCCACAGTGCAGGGTGGTTTGACTTGGAGTCTAATAAGTTGTGGAAAGTTCTGAAAAGAGGAATGTGCTGCTCTGTGACCCTGAGCTGCTCCCTTTTGAGACACCAGCAGTATTTCCACAATTAATGCAGTGTGCTGGGCCTCGGAGAATGGCAGTTTCCACTTCTTGGACCCTGAGCACCAGGCTCTGGGAAGCTGAGCTGTGGGACTGGGTGGGATGGAGGTGTTGGGCTCTGGGGATGCTGTGGGGCCCAGTATCATTCTCTCTCACTAGGACCAGGGTTGGGAGCTGTGCTGGTGGGCAGAGGTGTGTGTGGTATTTAATCTCCTCTTGTTCTTGTCCTTAACTTCCCATACCTTTGTCCATCACCAGAGCCCTGGATACCCACTCTCTGCCCTCCTTCCTTCTCCCAATCCTGCAGTTGCTATTGCCTTGACAACACATCCCTTTCTCAGCACTTCTCCATGCTTTTCCCTTTGTAATCTGCACATTTTTGCACCTCCCAAATGGGTTTTTCACCTAGATGTGCTCCAGAGGGGAAGTAGGGAACCCTTTGGGTTGAAAGGGAGGAAATGGCCATGATACCAGGCTGAAAAATCACCAGATCCCATCAGGAGGAAGCATCTGGGGGTGGCGGTGGAAGATGAGGCTGATTGTGCTGCAACGAGTGAACCATTGAATCCTGGAATGGTTTGGGAGGGACCCTAAAGCTCATCTTGTTCCATCCCCCTGCCTTGGGCAGGGACACCTTCCACTAGACCAGGTTGCTCCCAACTCTGTCCAGCCTGGCCTTAAACACTTCCAGGAAAGGGGCAGCCACGTTCCTGGGCAGGCATAGGAGTGGTGGAGTGACAATAAAATTTGTGTGATTAATTGCCCATAAAGATCAGAGGAGGAAGTCTGGGTCAGGCAGAAAAGATGCTTGGCCTCCCTGGGTGCTGTGTTTATTGCTTTCGGCAATGGGCAATAAACTTCTTGGGGTTTGTGAGTCTTTCTGGGGATTTTCTGGTTTCTGGATGGGTGATTCCCTGCTCTGAGCTCCTAGAATCAGTGCTGCAGCTTGGATCCTGGCAGGGCGCAGCCACTGAGGTCTGAAGTGTGCCTTGCCATGGGATGGAGGTGCAGGCCACAGTGCCCATCCAGTGCTCTTCTATATTTTGCTTAATATTATTAAACTAAGTTTTATAAATATTCATGGCAAGGAAATCAATGCAAAAATATTCCATTATCTCATTTTGCTTGTTTAATTTTAGAAACTTGTTTTCTCTCGAGAAGCTGTTATGATGCTCTTTGGGTTGTGTTTCACTTCTAACCCTGATGGATCCCCATAGGGAACAGCAACAGGGAAACATCAGTGCCTGGTCCCCGGGTCTCCAGGAGAGAAACATTAGAGCCCTTTCCAATGCCTAAAGGGGCTCCAGGAGAGATATAGAGGGACCTGGGACAAGGACCTGGAGGGACAATGGAGAATGGCTTCCCACTGCCAGAGGCCAGGATTAGACAGGGTGCTGGGAGGAAATTCTTCCCTATGAGGGTGGTCAGGGCCTGCCACAACTTACCCAGAGAAGCTGTGGCTGCCCCATCCCTGGAAGTGTTCAAAGCCAGGTTGGATGGGGTTGGAGCAACCTAGGCTGGTAGAAGATGTCCCTGCCCATGGCAGGGGGTGGAACAAGATGAGCTTTAAGGTCCCTGTGATTCTACCTGTGGAACACACATTGCACCCTCTGCCACCACTGTGGCGTGGTACACATTGTAAAGTAAACAATATACTGCGGAGAGAAAGGACTTCACTCAACAAGCTTATGAAGTTTATAGTGAAGACCTTTTATTACACATAGTACAGAGTTTATATAGGGTTAGAACTACAGCCTATTGGCTAAAAAGACTTACACACCACCATGCTAGAAACTTCAATTGGTTAGAACCCATATCTCACAAGTCCCATGTTTATATTATTTTATCCTGGCTGTTTTTGTGCACCATCAGAGTCCTGTGAATTCCTACTATGTGAATTCTTGGGGAGTAACCCTCCTCCCTACCAGCCAGCAGCAGCTGAGCTCTTTGCTGGTTCTGGCTGATAGCTAAGTCTCACAGGGTTTGTGCAGGCTGGCTTCAGTCTTATAGGATCTTGTATAGATCTGAATTGTTCACTTTTGATTTTACTGTGGCTACACACATTGAACCCACTGCCAGCCACAGCTGCTGGCAGATGAGGAGAGGTGCTGAGCGGAGGCAGGAGATTTGAGTGTGCACTCCTCGGTGTGTGTCGGAAGAGAACTGATTTGTATTTAACGACAGAGCAGAATAATAACCTGCAATTACCTCCGCACTGTGCCTGCGGGGGTGGCCACTCCCCAGCAGCCCCAAGGGCGAGTGATGTCACTGCACCCAGAGTGGGCGGGTGAGCCTCCCCATTCCTGAGGGTGGCAGGCCTTCCCCACCCCAGAGCAGTCCCCCATGGGACCCTGGCCTGCCGTGTGCCCTCACAGGGGCTTGGCTGCTGACTCCTTTGTGTTTCATGCCCGTGGGTTCCACCCTCAGTCCCTCACCCCTGCACCACAGCTGTCACAGCAGTGCTGATGCTGGCATAGCCACTGCCTCTCTCGCTCCTACCAAGGAGATTTCCAAGGAGGTCGTTGGCTTCTTGGTGATCAAAGGGATGTATTGTGTCCAGTGGGTGGGCAAGAGACCCTGCAGTGAACCCCTGTGAAACTCTGCCTCCCTCCAGAGCTCCCAGCTCCATGGACTCCGTGTGGGATGGAGCATGGAGTGAACACCTGGATCCAGAGGCACAGATCTGCTGCCTCAGCAGCGCAGGGGCAGCTGCCCTCTTCTCCAGTTGTGTCTGCCCCCACTCCCACGGTGCATGTGGATGTGCTGCCATGCCAGATAGTGCAGGCAACTATTCCAGTTCTCCATCCTGTCTCCCTCCTGGGAGAAAGCAAGTCATACCAGTGGGCTTTGCTGGGAAGAGGTTGTAGGGGGATGAGGGCATTGGTGCTGGCTTGGTCATGTTGGGAGAAGACACTTGGCCACTTTGGTCTCTGCCCTTGCAGACAGCTACCTTTGTTATCAGGATGTAGGTGGGCATTGAGGGTGCAGTTCACTTTGCCCATGGCAGGCTTGGTGCTGTCAGCCTGGCAGCACCAGGGCTGTGTGTGCAAAGGAAGGGGCTTCGCATTCCCATTAGGAATGTGGTGAGTGGGAGAGGTGCTCTCCTGTGAGGCCTTTGCTAGACCTTGGGTCACCTGTTGCAGAGTGAACAGGGGCTGCAGTGGAGCTGGCAGGGACAGGGACACGAGGGACAGTGGGTGTGCTAGGGCCATGGCACTCATGTGTCCCTGCAGCTGGCCCTTACCCTGTGCCAGGCCCCGGCTGCCCCAGGGGCTACGGCAACTTTAATATCTCTGCTGAGTGAAATTTCCTGGTGCAGCTTTCATGTCTGCTGGGACACTTATGAAATATCCGGATTCTGTTTTTTTCTGAACAAGTGGAATTTCCTCTCCATGGCTTTAATATCAGGGCTACGTGCTCTCGGTGGGCAGAGGCTGTGAGGCAGCAGCACCGGTGCTGGCTCAGCCGTGCCCCCCTGGCCCCACTCCCCATGGCCAGGGCTGTGCTGGGGCTGGCGTGTGGAATTTGGCTGCCTCAGGAGTTTTCCGGTGGTGCTAAGCCACTTTTTCATGGCTGATCACCCCACCTGCCACGGGGAAAAGCCAAATGCGCACTGACAATTCGCCGGTGGCTGTTTGCANATCCGGATTCTGTTTTTTTCTGAACAAGTGGAATTTCCTCTCCATGGCTTTAATATCAGGGCTACGTGCTCTCGGTGGGCAGAGGCTGTGAGGCAGCAGCACCGGTGCTGGCTCAGCCGTGCCCCCCTGGCCCTGAAACCCCCCGGCCATCCCCCCCTAGCCTTGAAACCCCCCCAGCCGTGTCCTCCTGGCCCTGACACCCCCGGCTGTGCCCCTTGGCCCCGACAACCCCGGCTGTGCCCCCCTGGCCCTGACACCCCCTGGCTGTGCNTCGCCGGTGGCTGTTTGCAGAAGGATCAGATGAGGTCCCGGCCCCCTGCTGAACCCCTCATGCAGAAGCCGCTGTGAGAATTCAGGCACTCACTTTTCGGGCTCCTGGAGGCTCCAGGTGCTCACCCTATTCATCTCAGGGTTTCCAGGAGCTCCAGGCTCTCATCCCAACTGATTTGGGCTCCTTGCACCTCCAGGTGCTCCCCAGAAAAGACCCCCTGTGCTGCTGGCAGTTGAGCTAGGCTAAGGGATGCCATGAGCACCCCAGTTTGATTCCTGGACCAGCTAATGGAAGGATGATAAGGAGGACCCTCCTCTCCCCTCACTTCATTCTGTGGGTCCCCCACCACCTCCCCACCTCCCTGGGCAATGGGAGCAGCCAGAGGGGCTGGGGGAGCTGTGTGTAGAGCAGTGCTCTGCTTCCCTGGCTCCTGAGGAACAGGTGGGCTGCAGGGACATCCAGGGACCCCCAAATGCTCTGAACCCACTGCTGGGTTGTCTGCCCAGAGCTGTGGTATGAGAGGGCCCATCCTGCTCGCTTTGGCCTGGCTCTGGAGTCACTATGTGGGATGCAAAAGCCATAGGTGAGAGGTCCCTGTCTAAAGGGTCCCTGACAGAGCCTATGCCAATGCTGATATATCCTTCTCTGATCTGAGAGGATGCTCAGGTTTCATGGGGAGGGCTGCCTGCAGCAGAGCCCCAGAGCCCCAGTTGTAGTGGGGGTTGCTGTTGGGCTACCTGTGGTTGGGGTGAGCACCCAGTCCACAGTGCAGCTCTTCCCAACTCAGCCTCCAATTCAGTGTCTGGGGCCAGACCAGGGGGTCAGGATGGGCCCCAGGCTTGGAAATGGGAGGGTCTGGGTTCAGGGGTGTATCCAGCCTCGGTCTCTGCCCTGTCACCTGCACCTGGAAATTGAGGTGATTTGGAACACCCACCCCTGGGAGGCTCTGGGATCCCCCTCTAGTCTCTGTCATGCTGAGGGGCATGCAGGGAGCTACAGGCAGGAGACCTCTGAGTTCCCATGGGGACACCAGTGGGAGCCCTGTGGGGCTGCAGTGGTCAGTGGCTGTGAAGGGTTATGGGGTCCAGGGCAGCTCTGGGGCATGGACCATGTGGTCAGTGGGTTTTGGCCAGGCCAGGCTGTGTGTCCCATGGAAAGAAACCTCCTGCCAGTGCTGGTGCTGGCTCCTTCCTCTCCATCCAGCCCCACAACCATGCACAAGCACATCGGACCACCAGTCTGCTAGCACAGGCTCTGCAAAATGCTTTCATGGAGACAGGGAAAATCTGACTGATGGGAATAGCTGGAAAACTGGGAAAAAGAGGCTGGAGACGTGAAGGGATTCCCGGGTGTTTGAGAGCAGTGGTTTGTGATGCAGGAGCAGCCCCCATGGGACCCACAATGTCCCTGGGCTCCGTGGGATATGGGCCCCGTAGGAGTGTGGGGTTCTGCCGAGCGGACATCCCCTTACCTGGGGTTCTCTGTTCTAAATTCCATTTTTGTCCCTCTGGGCTCTTAGTCATTCCCTTCGTCTGCTGTGGCTGGAGACAGCTGGTGAGCACTCACCTTGAAAATCAAGGAAACATTGGGAATAAATAACATTTAATGGGAACAATTCCAGGTACAGGAAAGCACAGCAGTTTTACACTCATTTCTTACTTTATAATTACTCTTCACATCGACTCCAAAGAATTCCAAGCTAAGTCTGCTGAAACACAAACAAACAATAATGCATTAAGTTGGATCTCAAGACCTTTTCCAAAAGGATGCGTTTCCTGGCTGGAGACCTGCTGCCGCCGATGCTGAAAGGGAAAATCCTGGAATGATGGGACCCACTGGCTCTTAATGAAAAAAGATGTTTCTTTATCTCCTGCGTTTGCTTTGCGGTCAGTTTATCCAGAGCCAACATCTGGAGCTGCACAGGCATGGATGCCTCCTGCAGCTGGAGCTGCAGCTGGTGCCGGGAGAGCCCAGGGGCCACCAGGGGCCGGCGTGTCGGGACGGTCGCTTGGTTGCTCGTGTCACTCGCGTACCCTTATCAGTTCTCCGTCCAACAGTTACAGTGAAGAAGCTGGGCTGGAAAAGTGATAAGGACACGAGAGTGGCCTCAGGAGACGCTCCCCCCTGGAACTGTGGGATATAAACCATAGGAAGCCAGCAGGAGCGGTAATGGGGGGACGGAGGTTGGGGTATCACCGAGCGCCTCTTCTCCCGGTCGGTGCTGTCTGCGGGGCGCGGGACGGTGAGGGAGGTGTCGTGGGGACCTCGGGGTGCTGCGGTCCAGCCTGCCGTGCTGCCCGCAGCGAGTGCCTCGCGCCCCTGGGCTCCCTCTACTCCAGCCCCCCGGACACTCCCCATTCACAACTTTCATAACTCAGTCCCCTCCCTGCGGGGAGGGACCGTCCCCCTGGGCCGCGCGCCCGCGGGGCTGAGCCGGCCGCGGGTGGGACCTGCCCGGCGCTGGATTAAGCTGTATAAATCACGGGGGTGCAGCCGAGCGGATTCATCTGACGCTGCAGAAAGGCACTCATAGCTGCCACTATCCCCAGCCTGCTGCTGCCATGGTACCGGGGGACTGAGGCTGGGGGTGCCCACTCCCGAAAGGCAGGAAAACCCATCTCAGGTGACTGGGGAAGGGCCTGGTAGCCCTCTGCCTGCCCTGCTGCCCACAGCAGTGTTGGGGACCCTGTGCCAGTGGTGACATCCCATCCTGTGCCCCAAGGTACCTGCCCCTGTGTCACCATGTCACCATGCTGTCCTCCAATTTTCTCCTAGAGTGATTCTTCCCATCACATGCTTGAGGAGAGTGGCTGAGCCTGGTCTGTCCCAGTCAGCCATGGGCACTCCTTGCTGCCCACTGGAGACAAGGATGGCAGGGTGACCACCCACCAGCCACCAGCACCTTCACCCTGGAGCACCCCAACCCTCCTATTTTCAGCTCCAGTGCAGCCAAGGCTGGAGCTGAGGAATCCGGATCTCCACTCCCTGTTTGGGCATGTGTGAGCTTGTCACGACATCAGGCTGCTCCATGAGGCATTAGCAACACCGGGAATGGTCCTGCACTGGGTGTGTGAGGGGATGCTTAGGCTGGGCCGGAGATTCTCTTAGTGTGAGTCAGCGGCAGACGAACCCCCAGAGCACTCTGGAGTGATGCCAGGCAGGTTATCCTTGCTCAGTTGCCCCATGGCCAGGGTCCTCTTCTCCTTCAGTCATGGATGTAAGTGAGGTTTGGTGGCAGTGATGAGGAAGGTCTACAGGGAAGGCTGAAGGTGATAAAGAGCCTTTGATACTGATGTCCCCACTGATGCCCTGTGCCAATACTGAGGCCCTGTGTTCATACCAGTGCTCTATGTCCTCTGGGTCTCTGTCTTCCTCCCAGCCTCCTTCCCTCTTACCCAGTCCTAGGGACTTTACCACACTTTGCCAAGCATGGAATGAACACAGGGTGACTTTTCAGATGGAAATAGCCTTTTACTTTCCCTACTAAAATGTCTCTGTAGTTCTTGTTGTAGGACAGTGAACTGTGGGAGCTTCTGCATATGTGGGACACCAAGACCTGTGTTCCCTGTGGCTGTGGGACCCAAGTGGCTGTGGCTGCAGTTCCTTCTGGTTTTGATCCAGGTTTATTTGCTGCCCAAAGGATAAGAGATCGTGATGTGGCCAGCACACCTGGCATGTCACACAGGGAGCTACCTGCAGCCCCTTGCTGCTCTTTGCTCTCTTGGCTCTTTTTGGGGGGCCTATCTGGGACTCTCCCATGGGAAGGGTGCAGGGATGTCCATATCTGCCCAAGTGCCCAGGGCCCTGTTAAGCCCTGTTGCATCTGCCATGAGCTCCTGGCATCCAGCACAGGACCCTGTGTGCACACATCCTGCTGACTCAGGAGCTGCCCAACATTCTAGCTGCCCTCCCCATGGAAAACACCGCTGGGGATGTTTCACTGACTGGAGTTACCCAAAGCCTGCCAGGCTGTGTGCCAGGGAGACTGGGAGTGCACCGAAGTGGGCTCCCTATGTGGGGTTTGAGCTGTTGGAGGAGACCACATCCAGCATCTGCTTTGGCTGGAAGGAACAAAACATCCCATCAAAACAAACTGTGAGGAGAGGAGAAGGGTCAGGAGGCAGATGTTTCTCTGTGGAGCCTGGGGACACCAGGCTTTCCAGGGAGCATCACTGAGTGCCCTCACGCCCCAGCAGCTCTGGTGGGGCACCTGTCCAGGTGCCAGCGGTGTCCTGCTGCTGTCCCACTGCCCCTAGACAGTCACAGTTCAGCACAGTGGGGGTGGCATTGCAGTGCAGAGCAGCATTGGAAAACCTGTTGTCCTGGATGAAGTTTAACTGTATCAGTGACACCTCCACAGGCGTCTGTGTGTGGAGTGCAGTCTGCATCCATGAGCACAAATGCTGGTGGTGACACCCAGGCCCCACGGTGCCTCTGGGGTGTTTCCTGGACAAAGAGGAGGTTGTGAGCAGCTGTCCCAATGCCAGCTGACTCTGGGCTCCTCATGTACCCTGGGGCTGGGACCTTGTCCCTCACCTCTCGACTTAGGGTCTGTCCCTGCCGCAGCCACCCCATGGGGTGGAGAAGAAGAGATGATGATGGCAATCATGCCCCCTCCACTTTGGATGGTGGGAGAGAGGTGGATATGACAAACCAGGGCAACACCAATGGGCTGTAAGAGCATCCCACTATCACAAGGGGTCTGTGCCCAGAGAGTCCCTGAGTTCCCCCTGCCCAAGGACCTCTTGTTCAAGCCAGGGCATGGCCACAGCCCTTCTCCTCCTGGCTGTGATGGATCTCGGGTGGTTTTGGAAGAGCCTTGTGTTCCAGGGAGTAGCCCCACTCCTGCAGCACTGCTGGCGGCTCCCAGGGTGCCCCCTCCTGCCCCAGAATCGCTGAGTCCTGTCCGGTGCCACCTCCCCGGCACGGTGGGAATTGCGGCAGTCAGACAGGGCCCGCGGGGCTGGCTGCAGCCGGAGCCAAGGCTTTGATCTCCCTGAGCGGCCACTGGACAAGCACAAAAAGGCGGCGTAGCCCCAGGTCCCGTGTTGGTTTTGGTGATTATGTAGCTGAGAGGCTCCCGGGATGTGAACATTCGGTTCAGAGTAAACAACTACTCCCAAAATGGGCTGCTTGGCAGAGGGCATTTGTTCCCATGATGGCAAAGGGGCTGCTGCCCCCAAAGGAGGGCAGAATCAGGGCTGGGGGGCCGAGTAGGTGAGACTGCCGTCGAGTCCCAGATCTGTGGGGCTGGGATTGTCCCACCGGGTTCTGGTTCTGCAGGGTTGGAGTGTCCCATTAGGTCCCAGCTTTATGGGAGCCATGGGGAGCTGGTGCCACGGGTGCCAGGCAACACCCATCACTGCTGCTCCCACCAGCAGGTTTATTTGTGCTACCTACTCCCCCACATACCTCTGTTATTAAAGTGTGAGTGTTCTCCCGCTGCCTCTGGAAAGCGGGGGCTGGGGGGGGTGGTGGTGGTGGAGTAGAGTCGGGAAAATCCCCTTGTGTTGGGAGGAAATTGCAAATACCTCTGAACACATCCCTCTCCCAGCGCTCCCCTCTCGGAGCAGCCAGATGGTTTCCCCGGGGATTTTGGGGGGCTCAGGCCCGTCCCACCGGCTCCAGTAGTGGTGGCCTCCTCATGCCCCATGGGCCCCTCGGGGTGACATGCCAGGCAGCAGACTGAGCTTCCCGAGGCTCCAGTTTTCACAAACCTCACAGACCATCTCGTTCCACCCCCTGCCATGGGCAGGGACACCTTCCACTAGACCACGTTGTTCCGAGAGCCGTACAACCTGGCCTTGGACACTTCCAGAGATGGCGCAGCCACAACTTCTGCCCGGTGAGGTGCTGGGGGGTCGGTGGCTGCGCTGCGGGTGCCCGAGGCGGCAGCCGGGCTGCACTGCTCCCCGCAACCGCTGGATGTCACCTGCAATATGGACTGTGCGCGGCCGGCGCCGCACAGCCCCTGGTACCGCACAGCCCCGGCACCGCACAGCTCTGGTACTGCACAGCCCCTGGCGCCGCACAGCCCCTGGTACCGCACAGCCCCGGCACCGCACAGCTCTGGTACTGCACAGCCCCTGGCACCGCACAGCCCCTGGCACCGCACAGATCTGTCATGGTGGAGCTCTGGCACCGCGCAGCTCCCGTACAGCACAGCTGGGGTCTCCCTTGAGGGAGATTTTTCAGGGTGCAAACACCACCTGCCCAGGGCTGGCCCACGTGGCTGGCAAACCCTCTCCTGCCCGCGGGGCTGTCGGAGCCTCTGGCAGCACACTGAGACCCCCTGGCAGCACCAGCACCATCCCACCCTACTCCCTGATGTGAGAGTCAGGGCATCCTCTGCAATTCTGGGCTTTCCAGAAGAATGAAAATTGAATACAAGATCAAAGGTCAGTGAGCAGGAGAGCAGAGTATTTCTGGAAGGTCTGGAAGCAGCAATTGCTCACAGCCTGATGCACACAGCCAGCGCTGGCTGGGCATTGCTTGGCAGTGGGAGGGCAACAGCTGTGGGGCTGCCCCACAGTGAGGATGGGAACCTGACCTGAGTGGTGTGGGGGCAGCTCTGGGTCACATAAGGGTCACCCATGGCCTCAGGTGGGCATTCAGAAAGAGAGGCATAACCTCCTGGAGCGAGTCCAGCGAGGTCATGGTGATGTTCCAAGGGCTGGAGCCCCTCTGTGCTGGAGCCAGGCTGGGAGAGCTGGAAGTGTTCAGCCTGGAGAAAAGAAGGCTTTGGGAAGACCTTAGAACCCCTTCCAGTGCCTAAAGGGGCTCCAGGAGAGCTGGAGAGAGACTTGGGACAAGGGCTTGGAGGGACAGGACAATGGAGAATGGCTTCCCACTGCCAGAGGCCAGTATTAGATGGGAAGTTGGGAAGAAATTCTTCCCTGTGAGGGTGGTGAGGCTCTGGAACAGGCTGCCCAGAGAAGCTGTGGCTGCACCATCTCTGGAAGCATCCAAGGCCAGGCTGGACAGGGTTTGGAGCAGCCTGGATAGTGGAAGGTGTCCCTGCCTGTGGCAGGAGGTCGAATGAGATGGGCTTTAAGGTCCCTTCCAACGCAAACCATTCTGGAATTCTGGGATGTAATCAGCTGGTTTTGTCTCTCCTGAGAGCTCACCGTGTCTCCAACAGGCAGAGCAAACGTGCAGTTGCACTGCAGGTCTCTCTTGAGTGGAGCTGAGTGAGTGGTCCCTGCACTTTTCTTATTACAAACTGGTTTAAAGGAGGTCTAATATTCTATAGAGTAAAATAACATCTTGGTGGTGGACCCAATCATGAGAATCCAGTGCAATTAGACAGTCTGTTTGTAACTGCTCAGGTCAGAGATGCTTCTTGGCTCATGTGTCACTTTGATTCTGGTTCCCAGTTCAAGTCCCCTTGTCCCCTTATCCCGCAGGGTAGACATGGCCAGTCCCAGTGAGTGGGCATGGGGCTGGGCCAGTGACACCATCCAGGCTGGGGTGACTGCAGTGCCAGCCCCCTCCAGCCCTGTCCCCCAGGGCACTGGGGACTCCAGCTGCCTGCAGGCTCAGCCCACAGGCACTGCTCCTTGGTGGCTTTGGCAGGGGGTGGGCTCCTCCTCTTTCCTCATTCCCATTTATTTTTGGCTTCTAAGTTGTCATAAATGATTTGAGCTCAACAGTTTTTAAAATTTGAACTCCAAACAGCTATTTAAAACCTTGACAGGATGCAAGAGTGTATTAAAAGCTTATTTTTAGAGCCTTTCTTAGCACTAGGGGTTCACTTGCTGACAGCTCGGTCCGCCTTGCTCCACAATGACAGACTGAGACCAGTCTGGGAACCCTGCTGGGCACTGTGGGGCTGTGAGTGACTGATGTCCTGGGCAGCAGGCATGGTTGGACCCCTGTTTCTCAATGCCAAAAGGAGCCAAGTGGGCACAGAGAGCCCAGTTACCAGATTCTTGGGATCAACCATTGCAAAGCAAAATTGATTGGAATGTGGCAGTGCTTAATGTTCCTGTGATTAATATAGCAATTAATTAGCATGTTACAGATTTTAAAACTTCTGTTAATCGGAGTTTGATGTTCCTCTGTATTCCAGCGCTTCAGGATTCAGGAATCTTCCTGAGCAATACGCTCTTTCCATGCACTGTTCCTTTCTGACCTTGTGTGAGTGGATTCCCCTTCTGATGTGCACCAGTTCTGGTGGCCTTACACATGTTATTCCCCTATTTTATTTTGTTTTATCCTACTATTGTTCTGATCCAGGATATTTTTTTGGTCTGCACCTAATTAGTCATAATTCAGAGGTTTTCATAAGTCGCACACTGCCCATGCTGAAGTGCTAATGAGGCATTTCCATGCTGAATCACCGACTAATGATTTACCATGATGATTTTGTTATTAAATCTGGAACCCCTGGCTCCAGCAAGCAGTGCTGGGAGACGCCTGTTTGCTAATACACAGAGACAGTGGAATGCAAGCAGAAAATATTATGAACTCGTCATGGGAGTGCTGACATATTGATGTGGCACCTGCACCTGCCTGCAGGGTTTTCCAAAAAATGCCGGGGAAGAAGCCTGACAGATTGGTTATTCACAGATCCAGGCTGCTTGTTTAAGGCACTGCAGCCAAGCTCCCGGAGACCCAGGGAGCATGTGGAAATCATGCTGGCTGTGGGAGAGGGAGGGAACTGCTGGTGCTGGTCCCCTGCCCAGCCCAGAAACCACAGAGCCCCGAATCCCCAGCCTGAGCCATGGGAAAAGGGGGTCTCACAGGGCCTGGGCTCTGCACCACCCTCCCTCACTATGGTGTGATTTCCAGGCATGGGGGTACTTGAGCACATCCTGGTACCTGAGCACATCCTGGTACCTGAGCACATCCTGATACCTGAGCGCATCCTGGCACCTGAGCACATCCTGGTGTCCAAGAACATCCTAGTACAGAAGTGCATCCTGATACCTGAGTGTATCCCAGTATCTAAGCAGAAATTGGTACCTGAGTGCATCACAGTACCACGCACGTACTGGTACCTGAGGGCACCCCAGTACCGAAGCACATCCTGGTCTGAGTGCTGCCTGGGACCCAAGTGCATGGCAGTAATCAAGCACATCCTGGTACCTGAATGCAGCTGGGGCACAGGAACCAGCCCCACCACTCCATGCTGGGGTGGCTGTGGTGTGTGCTGTGTGTGCCACATGTGCTCTGTGTGCCAGACTGCCTGGCCCGGCCAAGGGGATGGGAACAAAATACTCTCACCAGGTTTTGGTCTGCACCAGGGTACCCAGTGCATCATGGTGGTGATGGGCAGAGGGCTGGGGGCTCAACCAGGCTGGTGGGGTGGGGGCTACCACCACTCTGTGGTGCTGCCCAGCCTGTGGGCTGGGTAGGTGAGCCATACTTCCCAGTGCCTTCCCGATTCTGCTGTGCAGGAACAGCATCTCATGCCGAGGTTATTTCCCACTGGCAACAGCACAGAAATGATGCCACTTGTCTCTTCATCTCTTCCCTGTCACCTGCTGCTCCTTTGATGGCTGGGGCTGATGCCGAGGGCTGCTCCCAGCATGGGTGCCCACAGCCAGAGCCATTTTGCAGGCTGCAGCACAGCTGGTGCCTGGTGCCAAGAGCCTGGCGCTCCCACCGCTGCACCCTGTGGAAAGGTGAGGGAGAGGGAATTTTTAACCAGATCACTTGGTGACATTCATGTTCCGCAGCCCAGCGGTTTCTGCTTGTGGTAACATCTCCACAGGGGATCAGGGAAGCGATGCATTTCTAGCAAGAAATTGCAAAAGTGCCTCCCCGGGCAGAGGTAAAGCAGCTGTTAGTGGTGTTTATTCATGAGCAGAGTCGGCCCGGGGAAGGATGGATTTTGGAATCCATGCCTGGGAGCAGAGAGGGAAGATGCATCCATTGGTCTCCCTGCTCCACCTGCACTGCCAGCTCTGTGTTTGAGAAAGAGGGGGGTGACTGGGGAGGATGGACAAATTTCCTTGGAGTAACATGCAGGGACATGAGGGCTGGGACCGGTTGGATATTTGGGTTGCTACAAGAGTTCATGTGTGCCAGGGAAATGCAAATGGATGCACAAGGAAGATACTGATTCAAGACCCATTTCTGAGTCAGCTGCTCTGGATGGTGCAAGGGAGTATTTTGTGGATCAGCAGCGCTCTGGTTTGGGCAAAAGGGGAAAGAAGGGACAGATCCCTGTCATTGTCCCTGGATTGTGTCCCTGGAAGTGACTCTCCAGGTAAATAAATCACTGAATCTCAGACTGGTTTGGGTTGGAAGGGACCTTAAAGCCCATCTCATTCCACCCCCTGGCACGGGCAGGGACACCTTCCACTAGACCACATTGCTCCAAGCCCTGTCCAATCTGGCCTTGGGCACTTCAAGGGATGGGACTGCCACAGCTTCTTTGGGCAACCTGTGCCAGGGCCTCACCACCCTCACAGAGAAGAATTTCTTCTGAACATCCCATCTAATACTGGCCTCTGGCAGTGGGAAGCTGTTCCCCACTGTCCTGTCCCTCCAGGTCCTTGTCCAAAGTCCTTCTCCAGGTGTTTTGGCTTTTCAGGCCATGAAGGTTCGGAGAGCAGTGGCTTTGCTGGATGTGCCTGTGCCCTGAGCCACTCCTGTCCTGGCACCACCAGCCACATGTTCACCTTCTGCTTTGGGGGGACTTGTTGTCTCTTTTAACTGCTCCTGTGAGTCTGGGACTGGGGCAGCTCCCAGACCTGGGACAGGATGCCAAACCTGGGTGCTGGCACCCTGGTTACTGCAGTGGCCTTAGCAGGACCTTGAGCCCCATTGTGACTTTGCTGGGACACTGACTGTGGCAATGGCTTTGGAGTGCCACTGTCCCCGGGATGTATTAACCCTTTCCCACAGCCCATGCAGCTGGGCAGTGCTGGCACTCTCTGTGCTGCTGTGGCAGCACAGGGTGTGCTGAGAGTACAGCAAGAATGCGGAATGGGATGAGATGTGACAGCCCATCTTCCTGGGAACATCAGTGTAATCTGCACCAGAATGCACTCAGCCAGCTGGAATTGCCATCAGCCAGAGCTCAGCCAGAACTCAGTGCAAGGGTGGGACCATCCTCCCCGGGGCACCCCAAATGTGTCAGGGTGCTGGGTGCCAGCCCCAGGTGTGGTGCCCGCCTGCTCTCCCATGTCTGGGGTAAGGGCCAGCAATGTTCCCTGGCCTGAGCCCCCAATGCTAGGCTGCAGGCACACCCCATTTACCCCCAAAAGCAGGTGGATCTGTGCCAGGGCTGAGCTAAAAGCTCGCAAACTGGGGTCTCCAACCCTTGAGGCTGTTGGTGCCCCAGTCAGTCTGCAGGGCCCAAAGGGTCCTGGGTGAGTTCTGCCGCACACTGTAGGGTGGGGTTGGTGCCGATGGATGGACCCACTGGGCTGATTTGGGTCAGGGCTTCTCATCTCCAGCCTTGGGAGGATCTCCAGTGGCTGCTGGGGGCACGGGCTGGCAGGGGGCTGGCAGTGAGACAGACAGTGGGCAAACAGCTTTTCCTGCAGGGCTGGGCTGCCAGGAAGTGCTCATCAGTGTTACTGGGCTCCTCAGCATGTGATCCTGTCAGATCAGGGACAATCCTGGCCCAGGAGCCTGGGCAGTGTCCTAGCAGAGCTGCTAAGGGCTTGAGCAGAGTCCTTGTGCAGACACATGGTGGGATCTTTCATCTACAACAGAGAAACTGTGACTGCCCCATCCCTGGAGGTGTTTAAAGCCAGGTTGGACAGGGCTTGGAGCAACCTGCCCATGGCAAGGAGAGGAACTGGATGGGCTTTAAGGTTCCTTCCAATCCAAACTAGTCTGGCATTTGATAAAACTTCTCAAGCATCAGTGCTGGAGCCTAGAGGTGGCAAGGCTGGGAGCAGCTGGAGAAGGAAAGCCATTCCAGCCCCACCAGGCTGCTGGGGAAGACTGCTGGGAACATGATGGGGCCTTTGTGTGCCCCGTGCCAGCACTTCGGAGAGAAGACGCACAGAGCAGAGGGGAGGTGGATGTGAGTCACCATGGCAACTAGGATGGAAACATCATCAAAATGTGTCAAATGAGGGGAATTACAAAAAATAGAAACCCAGCGTGGTGTGGGCAAACATTGCAGCTTCACAGAACTGCTCCTGACAGCACCTCGGCTGCTCCTTGTGTGCGGTCGTGGTGCCCCTGCTGGCTCCAAGCTGTGTTGTCACTGGGGGTGTCTCATGCCCCCCGGAGCATCCTTGAGTGGAGCCTGGTGCCCCCAGTCCCTTTGGCTCAGCCAGGCAGCCGCTGGCTTCTCCCTGGCACACGGACAGGAGTCCTCCATTGGAGGATCGAGTGAGGACACAGCCAGGCACAGACACGGCTGGCACCTCAGCCTGTGTCACCTCTGTGCCCACCTCCCTTGATGATTTATTAATTTCTAATAATAACTCACATGCTTGTTTCCAGCATGTTTTCAAAATAAAAAGTAAATGAATTTGTAAAGCATTTGCGCTATTTTATCTGTCACTTAAGCTCCTGGGATTTGCAATTTTAACACATGTTATCAGTTAATCACAATTCTCTTCCAGTAAGAGTTTTAATTAAATTAATTTTCGCTTTTTTGTTGGCTAATTCAGTGCTGTCATTGAGGGATGCAAACGAGATCAGGGGCTGGTGGTTGTTGTTGCTGCTGTTCTATACTCACCAGTGACGTTTGGAAGTGGGGAGGATCGGGGCTGGAGCAGGTCCATGCTGGGGCTGCCTCTCCAGTGCTGTGGGACCCAGCAAAGGCCATCCCTGTGGGTGTCTCGGTGTTCTGGAGAGGGGACCTGCAGCCATGGGAGTGACGGTGCTCAGGGGTCCCCAACCCCAGTGGGTATGTTCCCATCTAGGGGCTGCTGAATCTTGGCTAAAGGAAACCTGGGAGAAGGGGAGGATCAAACGTTTTCCCAAGTTTCAAATGTCTTTGGAAGTCATTAATGCTGCAGAAAATAAACATTTAAGGACAAAGAGCTGAATCCATTCAGGGGCTGAGTCATGTGCAAAGGCATGGGTGGGTCCTGCACCCAGCACAGCCCAGGGGGCCCCACTGCAGGGAGGGTTTGGGATGTTTTTCTCCCTCTCTCTTGGGATGTAACTCCCGTGGGAGCAGTGAGACTCCAGCTGTGGGATACCCAAAGGGCTGAGGAGCAGCAGCAGCAGAAGGAGGAGGTTTCTTCTGCAGTTCCCAGAGCAGCATCCTCAGCCAGTGACTGGCGAGAGGACCTGCTCCACACACTGATGTGGTGGCCACTGTCACTACACTGAGCCAGCTTCACAACTGAATTGAATTTGATTTTCCTGTTCCTAAATGCTCAGGATAGGTAACAGCCCCTGCTTTGTCACACACCACCAAGTTCCTGTGATCTGGCATTTTTAGGGGGCATGTGTCACCCTGCCTGTTCTTTGCCCCATCAGCTATTCCTGCTCTGCAGGGGTACAAGTTGCACAGGATGTGGGGCTGCTTCATATGGCTTCCCACAGGTCTCTGGCAGAGAGCAGTTTTTGGTATACATTTTTCTGTTGTAAGGACTTGCAGAGAGTCACAGTGATGCCTGTATGGCCACTTGGAGGGGCAGAGGGGAGAGTTCTAGCCCTGTGGTGGGAAGCTGTTTACCCTTGAGATGTGGGAAGCAGCTGGTTGCCTTCCACCAGCCTTGGGGCTATGATGGGTTTGGGGTTTTCTCCAGTTGGGGGCCCTTACTGCAAGGTGTGGGAGCAGCCTGTGAGCCAGCTGTGCAGGGGTCCCTGTCAGCAGCATTGCTGGCCCTGGGCGGTGCTGAGCCACATAGGGTTGGCAGCCCACTGTGAGTGACTGCAACAGGCTCCCGATGCATCCAGAGCCACCTGGACAGGGCTCAGCCTTCTCTTCCACCAGCACATCCTCATCCCCCCACCCTCCTCCCCAGCTCCCTGCTGCCCACATGCCAATCGTGGCAGGGCCCTGGGAAATGTTACAGCACTGAATCATGTCAGACTGACTCGGATCCAAGTCCCACAATGATGGCTGCGCTGCTTCTCAGGAAGGGAGGAGTTGGGGCGGGTTCCATCGAAGGGGCTCGATTAATTCCAGGGATTGGTGTGTCTGAGGTGGGGGGTCAGGACTGCAGGGGATGAGAATGAGTATGGAGAGCCCTTGCCCTCCCACTGGGTCTCACCTGACCTGCGTCCACAGCAGGGCAGAGCAAATCCCAGGAGAGTAGCTGGGATGATCTTGGGTGCTGTGTTTGCCTGGTGAACACTGGTCCTTATGGTCCTGCAGTCACTAGTCCCACGGTCACACACAGTCATTGGCCCCCATAGTTATAGTCACACAGCCTTGTCCTGTTCCAGTGTCTGTACTGGGCACTTTGGATTCTGCCTCCCACAGAAGAGGCATTTCTCTGCATCCCCTTTGCACTCCCCTGTCCCAGCCCTGCTCCCCAGATGAGGGGCTGCCCTGGTTGCCCCAGACTCTCTGCCATCACTGATGGATGCTGCCATCACATCCCTCCGTCCCCTCCTGTGTCCTCTCCTCCTGGGAAGTTCCTGAGGTTCTGACAGCCTTTGCCCCACTCTGGCTTTGTGCTGGGAGCTCTGGCTGCCACAGCTCATCCTGGGATTTCTACACATGGGAAACCTGGAGCAATACCTATATGATGAGGTGTGTGGTAGAGCTTTGTTCACTGCATTTGGGGGACTGAGCCCCTTGACCCACCCACAGGCATCCAGCTGGGGACTTGGCTGGCACTGCCATTCCCAGCCCGTGCCCTCTGCCAGGGGGAAGAGGCTTTGTCCCCAGCTCAGTTTTCCAGTTTCCTAACTGAGCCAGGGGTGATCCATCCAGTGACCTTGCGCTTGCTGAAGGAATCCCACGAAAGGGCTGGAGTAGGAGCAGTTGTCAAATCATGAGCTGTAATTGCCTGAACCTCACGGTCACGAGCTGCTCATTACAGACACAGCTCCTGAACTCCCAAACCCATCCCCAAAACAAACAGCTCCGACATCTGATCTGGTATTTAGATTCAGCAGCCTCCTTACTCTGACAACTTGCTAACGAGCTTCCCCCGGCAGCCAAGAGCCGGGATGAGCTCTGACAGCTGCTGCTGAACCTGCAGCGGTGCGGGATCCAAACCCGATCCAAAGCCAGCTCTGTCTCTGGATCCGTGGCAGCCTGTGCTGACAGAGACAAGCTAAATATATGACTGCCTCAGTAAGTGGCTGGGGGTGTGCATCACTTTTGGTGCTCTCCAGCCCACCATGGACTGGATCCCATCAATGCTGCATCTTGACACGTTCCTGCTGCTCTGGGGGCCCCACACCACAGCTCCTTGTGGGGCAGAGGGCCCCACTCAGCCTTCCAGGTCCCTGCTCCTGGGTGGGCTGAGCCTGGAGCAGCACCACCAGCAGATCTGAACATGTCCTGTCCATGGTGTGGTGGGCTGCCCCTTCCTCCACACCCCTGTGGGCTTCAGGAGGGGGTTTCACCCTCCTCAACCTTTGCATCCTGCCCTGGACACCCTCCCTCCCATGTGGCTGCTGAGGAGCAGGTGGGATTTGGCTCCCCATAGGCAGCTCCTGCCCTCCAGCAGCTCTTTCGAGCCTTTCACAGAGGCTGGGGTCTCTCCCTGTGTATTTGGGAGCACAGAGGAACTCGCCCCCCGTGCTGCCCAGGGATGCTGGGCAGTCCCAGTGTCTGCACCCACAGCACTTCCTGGGAAGACTGGCAGCCTGGGAGATGGATGCTCCTGGAAACATGCTCCTCCCACAGAGATGGGGTCAGCTCCACCCATCGCAGGCACATTTAGAACATTTTAGGGTTCTGTCACCCCATGCTGCTGGCACTGCAAACACCCTTCTGGCTGCCCTTGTCCCAGACCCTCTTTCCCAATTGACATTTAATCTCCCTTTTTATCTAAACTGCATTTTAATTAGCCAAGGTGCAGCAATGCCCAGGTCAGATTTACACCTCCCCCAGACCTGTTCCTGGCCTGGTGTTCCTTCTAATTGTGTGCACGTACAAGGATGGGTCCAATGGGTGGCATTTGGCATTCTGAACACTTTTAACTTGGAAAATGAGAAAAAAACCCCACTGATGACAAGCATATTTATTTGTGCAGACTATGCTGCCAACGGCTGGGGTTTAGAGGCATATTTTTGCCATTTTCTGAAGTCAGTTGGAACAGAGAGACCGAATCCAACGCAGCGACACCTCCGACGGCTTGGAAGGGCTCCTTCAGCTGCAGCAAAGCTCAGCAGGTTTGACATTTGAAACTCCCTCATTCTGCTGCCAGGCAAAATCTCAGGCCTTTACACTGTATTTTTCCTGTGGTTCCTCAGTGCAAGAGATACTTCTTTCTCTGGTTTCACACCATTATGAACAGACCGGCTCAGAAAAAACCCCAAACCTCTACTGTAATGATAAAATTGGCTTTGGAATAGCAGAAATCTGGCTTGTTTGTGTGGTGCCAGGCTCTGGGGAGCTCTTGGATACCAGGGCTGCGGTTATTGTGTCATTGTTCTGAACACTGAAAGCACACAGAAAGTGAGATTTTAAAGGATTCTGTGATGTTTGGTTTTCAGGATTAATTCCTGAACTAAATAACGATCCCTGAGGTGCTGCCACAGGCAGGGGAAAGCTCTCCCCGGTACATGCTCCCATGCTCCTGTGCTGCTGCTCCCCAGAACCTGCTGGTGGAGAGGAGACAGTTTGTTCCCCCTCTCCCCAGATCCAGCAGCTGGGGGCACACGCTCCTCTGGGTCCCTTTCCACTGGCACCGAAGTTGTCCCTTGTGGGTTCAGCGGAAGGGATGTAGGAGGGGGGATGCAGGAAGGATGCACTGTGAGGGATGCAGGAGGGATGCAGCTGAAGGGATGAAGTAGGGATGCAGAAGGGCTGCAGGAGGAAGGATGCAGCATGCACCCTGCAGCCTCTCTCCAGTGTCTTGTCCTTCCAGGTGCTCCACTCTCCAGCCACTGCCCAGGTTTCTCCTCCTGGGACTGAGACAGGACCTGCTGATACCCACACAAGGCTGATGGTACCAGTGGAAAACCCTGGGATGGAGGAACGTTGGGTAGAACAGGTACGAGCTGGGAAGCCAGAGTGGGAGCTGGAGGCTCATTAGCCTTTATTAGCCTTCATTAGCTTTCATTTAAAGTGTGTTCCCAGGTACATGATGGCACTAAACAAGGTGTAGGCAGTGTTGCTGTGGGTGTTTCTGGGTCGTTTTCAGGCATGAAAGGGGCAAATACTGCTTAGTGTGTGTAGTTGGGTCTGTGGATCTTGGGTTATCACTGGGGGGCTGCAGAGGGACCACCCAGGCCAAGAGCTGGGGATTGTTGGGGGATCTCTCTCTGCAGCGCCAGTTCCAGCTGTGCTTCAGGAACACCTGGAGGTGATCTCCACAGCAGCCAGGTGAGTTCTACACTGCTTTGTGCTGCAGAGGATGCTCATGCTGGGCATGGCTGATGTGCTGGGGCAGCTCCAGTGTGCTCCCAGTAATGCCAGTGCCCTGGTGGTACATACTGCTGTTCTGTCTTTTACTGGAGTGATGCGTAATTTAGAGTGAAACAGGTCAGTGCTGCTGATACTCCTGGGTTACATAAATGCTGGTGGGGTGACCAAGGTTGCACAAGAGCCTGGCTTGTCTGAACATGTGTTGTGGTTTGGAGGAATTATGAAGACAGGGACCTGAAAACAGGTCAGTTTAGGTTAGCTATGAGAAAGAAATTCTTCCCTGTGAGGGTGGACAGGCTCTGGCACAGGCTGATCAGAGAAGCTGTGGCTGCCCCATCCCTGAAATTGCTCAAGGCCAGGTTGGATGGGGCTTGGAGCATCATGGTCTAGTGGAAGGTGTCCCTGCCGTGGCAGGGGGTGGAACAAGATGAGCTTTAAGGTCCCTTCCAACGCAAATCATTCTGTGATTCCATGAAACAAAGCTGGCTAATAGCAGGATGCCCTGGGAAGCTTCCCTCAGTGGGGAACGGCAAACTGTAACCACTCCGGATGCTGCATCTGACAGGAGCTAACGCAGCCCTGTGTGTGTGAGGAGCGAGGCCAAAGCTGAGGGAGGATCTGGCCTGCTGGTGGAAAGTAGGTCTGGCTTCCTGTGCCTCTGTCTTGGAAGGGATCCCTGACAGCAGGAAGGGGCATGGGACAGACCCATGGAATTCTGCTGCATGCAGATGGCACAGTGGAAGATGAACTGGGACTCCTGCGGGGGCTGGGGATGGGTCCCAGGGAGAGCAGCAGGGACGGAAGGACACTTCTGATGCTGTTGGATTTGAGCAGGCTCTGCTCTCCCAGAGCTGCATCTTCCTGCTGCTGGTTCTAACTAGGTCAGGCAGGACGAGCTGTACCTGTCCCTGCGGCAGGGCTCAGCACACCGCTGCCACCGGCGCTCTGCCACCAGCACTCTGCCACCGGCACACCACTGCCAGCGGCACTCTGCCACCACTGGCACACTGCTGCTACTGCCACTCTGCCAAGAGCATGGCACCAGTGACTCCTGTGAGCTGGAGTATCCGGGAGGATGACAGCAGAGGATGGGGAGCAGCTGCCTGTTCTGGGAGTGATGCTTTGTGTCAGCCATGCAGCAAAGCCTCCCGGAGCATGCTCACCCCAGCACTGCAGAGCCCTTGGGACTCTTGAACCTCCTTTGGCACCTGCCTGCACACAGTGAGGCAGGGAGTAGGTCCCCTTCAGCCTCCTCCTCCTCTTCAGGCTGAGCAATATTCTTGCTAAAAGGAGGAATTTAGCTATTTTAAATACCAGCTTGCAGGATGATTCAGTGTCTGCTCAGGCAGACACGAGGCAATGAGAATGTCAATCTTCAGGCCTTATTTTAGGGGGAAACCTCTTCCCTGCATGCTGGGTGCCCCCAGTGATGCCAGGAGCCAGCAAACTCTGGGACATGAGGCTGGTAAGGGGCAGGGACCAGTAGCTCCCCTGAGCTGGGACCTCAAAGTACAGCACAACAGGTAGGGGAGAAGGTGCTGACATCAGTGATGGGGTCACCTCTCCAAACCCTCGTGGCCAGTGGTCTGCGAAGCCCCCAGAGTCCTGCAGCTCCAGCAGTTTCCTGTGCCTTTGGAGCTGGATCTCCCGTGCTGAATTTTCATCCTCTTGTTGCTTTGTCCTTGCCCTCTGTCTCCTGCATGTGCTTCTCCAACTAGGAAAAGGAAGGTGCTGGGCTGCCCCAGCCCTGGTCCCTGACCCCTTGCTCTCTGCTCTGGGGTAAAAATTCTCCCTACAGCTGCTACCAGAGCTCCTGCATGGATAATGCCACTGGGAGCAGTAGGATTTAGTAGAAAATTCCCTCTTTCAGATGTGATTGATTTGGGTTCCCCCCAGTCCTGGTTTCCAGGCACCAGCATCTGCTGGAAATGCTCCCCTGGTGACAGAAAATCCATGGGAAAGCAGGCAGCCTGATGAAGTATTCATGGGGATTTTTATCACCGGTTTTCACTCGCTGCAGAAAAGTCAGCTTTACTTTTAGTGAGCGATGGATCCAGCAGTAACACGGGAAAAACACTCCATCTCCCTTCGAGCTGCAAGGGGGTGTTGGAGAGGGCCTATGCCTGGGAATGGGAATTAAACAAACCAACTCCAAAGTGCTTCATGGCTAATTCTGAGATCATTAGACACCTGAACGAGCCTGTGACTGATCCTCTGCTGCCTCATGTGCTGTACCTTGTGGCTGCCACTGGACCCAGGCAGCTGAGTCTTTGGCAGCGCCAATTCACGCAGCCACAGTGTTCCACTCACCTCTCTAATCCCTAACCTGCCTCTGTCCCAGAGAGAGCAGAAGAATGAATCACAGCTGATTAATTTGCCTTATCCAGAAGAATCTCTCTGAATTAGCAAATGTTTTGTTTTATTTGTTTCTATAATGGACAGGAAAACATCCCTCAGTGCCTGGCAGCTACATCGATGACAGTGCCAGTGGGGCCAGGGTCCCGATGCCACTGAGCCCTGACAGGACACTCACATTTGGCTTCAAGTGATCTTAAAGCGTATCTGTGAGCCAGCCAAGCTCAGGCCCTGCCTTCCCGGGTTTTCCTGCTGTCTCTGCCCTGTGGGCACTGCTCACTGCCCAGCCGGTGCCAGGATGTGCTCTGTCAGCAGCAGGTGCTTAATCTGCTTAAAAGTAAATCCATCACTTTCCTGTGACTGATGGGAATCTGTTACGACAAATCCCACTGTAATGCAGAATCCAGCCATGCCTGCCCAACTTCAGCACTTTCTCCCTGCTGGGCTCCAGGGCAGGCCTTTGGTTCCTCTGCCATGAGTCTGGGGCAGCTCTGGGGCCCGCCTTTGTTGCCCGTGTTCATGCCCATTTACTGACACAGCCACAGGTAACACCCAGCAGGGATGAGAAGATTTGAGGTCTCTCCGTGCTCTGACATGGATGGTGTGTGTGACCTCAGAAAAATCTGTGTGACCTCAGAAAAGTCTGTGCGACCTCCATCTTTCAGGTGAGGAAGCCAGCCCCTCAGCCAGAAGCCAGGAGCAGTGCCAGAGTCCTCTCTGTGGGCTCAGGAGCAAGAGAGAGATGCTGGCACAAATTACCATGCTGTCATCCCTGGCGCTGAGATTCCCAGGGAATAGCTTAGCAGTTCAAAGGGCTGCTGAAACAATTTGGCATCACATGATCACAGTCCTGGAGCTTTCCAGTTAAAAAGTGTCAACAGAGAGGCCATTTCTGCAGCGTGGCTTCCATGGCCCCAGGGGCTGGGCACAGCCAGCCCCTTCCTGGCCCCTGCTGGCCAGTTTGGAGTGAAGTGACAAATGGGCCTAAAGAGCTTGCAGGCTCCTCGTGCTGGTGAGGAGACCCCAGTTATACATCCCTGTGCCCCTCCAGCACAGCACATGGTTGGCATTTGGTGTGGTCAGCTCCAGTAGGACTCAAGGGATGGAAAGGGACATTCATGGTGGTGGTGGGTGCTGGTGGCACTTGCCCTGTCTGGCACAGCGAGGATACAGCCACCAAACTCAGTGGGTGCTCCACACCCTGCCCCAGCTGCACCACCAGATTTTGTTTTAGCCCCAAGATGGGAGAGCACTTTAGGTGAGAGCACTGAGAGACCCATCCTGTGCTGAGGTCCTGTGCCACACTAGTGGGTCAGACACTCCCTGAGCCCCTAACACACCATGGGTGCCATGCCTCCCACTCCTTCACTGCCTTCCTGTTGGCTCAGTGGGTGCTCTGCACTGGTCCCCCAGGCCCCATGACTGTATGTTCAGAGGACTCTGATGGTGACTGTCCCGCTCCTGGAACCCCCATTGCTGATGTGCCCCCCACAACCTCCCACTGTCCTGAGCAGAGTCCTTCCTGGCCACCTGGCTCTCCCATGCCAGCAGCCCTGTGCTCTCAGGTGCTGCTGCAGTCCCGGCTCCTGCTGCCTGCGGACCTGCTCAGGCTGTGCACAGGACAGACAGCCACAGGAACCACTTCCATGTTTGTTAAACACTTAAATGAAGAGCAAAGAAATCACAGCAACTAAAGTACTCAGAAACTCTGCAAATCTTTTCTCTGGACAAACTTTGTGTCCTGTGGCCAGCATGGCAAGGCTGGCCCTCCTGGCTCTTGGAGGCAAGAGGATTGATTCCCTCTGCTGCTGGAGCAGGAGGGTCCCTCACACTGCAAACACCTCCCCAGTGCTCAATGTAATACCACAGGCAGGAAACATACCTCCTTTTGCTCCAGAAATAAATCTTTCCATGTCTGCTTGAGCCTTGAAAGCTGTCAGTGATATTTCCATCATGCTCAGTATCTTCCAAAGGGAGTCTGAGCTGAACCAACACTATTGGGAAGCAAAGTCCAGTTGCTGTGTCTGGCACCAACTCCATCACAACCTATCCCTGGTGCCATGAGTGCTGCTGTTTTCAGGACAACAGGACTCCCTGGGCAGTGGGCACACTGGGAATGTCCCTGGGAACACTGGGTATGTCCCTGGGCATACAGTATCCACAGGTACACCACATCCCCTGGCACATTGCATCTCCAGGCACAGCCCTACGGCCATCAGAGGACTTGGCAGCTCCCAGGGCATCAGGCGGCTGCCACCCAGTACAGGAATTATTGGCAGTGCTATCTTCCCAGCTATTATTTCCTCCAGGATTCTGCAGACTTCCACAAAGGGTCTCTCCTCATGCCACTACACTGTTTCATACACAACAGGTTGGGCACAGAGAGCACCTTCTGCACCATGCTGGGACCCATCTATCTTTCACCTCAAGTGGAGGCTGCAGCAATGAAACGGGACGTGGGACCTCACAGATGAGGCTGGACAAATGGAAAAAAGGGAGAGTCCTGGCCACAGAGGGAAGTTGGTTATGCTGGTGGGAAAGCTCTGGAGCTACATACCCATCTGCAGCTGGGCACAGTGGGCACACTCAGCCGGGGACAGGAGCTGGAGGGCAAGGGGTATGGGGGGCCACGGCAGCATGTGGTCCTGTTCCCGTTCTGCCCCTCTCTGGCACCCGACAGACCTTGCGCTGTGTCCCTTGAGGTAGTAATGGGTGAGTGTCCTAGCAGTACCCAGGCCAGCACCCTTCCCAATTCCAGCCCGGTGTTCCTGTTCCCATGGCAACCCATGACCTCACTGGGTTCCTTGGAGCTCTGCCAGCATTTTCAGCAGAAATCAAGCTGATGCCCAGGGTTGTCCTGCCGCCCTCCCTGTCTGTGGGGGCTCTGTCACGCTTGGGGCTCAGGTCAGGACCAGCTCCTCTGTCGCAGGGCTCACGTGCCACCTCGCAGCCACTGCAGGTGTCACACGTGCCCATCACAGTGGCGTCGGGCTGACCCAGAGCCCCTGGCTGCAGGGGGCCCCCCGGGATATGGGGTGTGCCAGGGCACTCTCTTCCCTGCACAGGCTCCAGCTGCAGCCAGTGCCCGTTTTTCCCAGTTTTGCCCTGCTCAGCAGAGCACACAAGGCCAGGATGGAGGAGAAAGATCAAGTGTGAGACACACAGAAATAAATGGCCTGTCTGCTCTGTCTGGTGCTGCCACTTGTCCAAAGGTCTTTTCTGGCCAAAGGGTCTCTTTTGACCTGGATCCCATGTCCCCAGGTCTCCTGGCTGGTCTGGGGTCCCTCCTGGCTTAGGGCTCCAGCTGTTCCTGGAGGGTGCCATGTGCCTGGAGGTCCCTCTTGGTCTGGGGATCCTGCGTGTCTGAGGGTTCCTCTTAGCTCGAGGCTCTGTCTATGTCTGGGGTTCCCTCTCAGCCCGGGGCTCTGGCTGTGCCCTGGGGTCTCATCTGCTCTGGGCGTTCCTCTTGGGCCAGGACTGCGGCTGTGCCCGGAGCGCCTCTCTCGGCCCGGGGCTCCAGCTGTGGATGGGATTCCGTGCTGGCCCGGGGTGCCGCGTGCCTGGGCGCCCCTCTCGGTCCGGGCAGCCCGCGTGCCCGGTTGTCCTGCGTGCTCGGGGCTCTCTCTCGGTCCAGGGATCCCTTGCGGTGCGGAGCGGAGTGGTGGCGGAGCTGACGGTGACGGTGCTGACGGTGACGGTGCTGGCGGCGGCCCCGGCATCCCGCGGCCCGGGGGCGGCCCCGGCGAGCGCAACGCGGCGCGACCACCCCCGCAGCCGGCGGCAGCGCGGGAGGCAGGGCAGGAGCAGGGAAGCAGGCAGGGAAGCAGGGCCGCTGCTCCGCTCGGCTCGGCGCGGCTCCGACCGGCGCTGCCGGTCACCGGTGCCGCCGCCGTCAGTCGCCCCGCCCGTCCGCGGCTCCGCGCGGCGGGTGAGGGACGCGGCGCTCACCGGCACAGCCGGCACTCAGCGGGGCCAGGCCGCGGGATGAGCGGCCCGCAGCTCCCCGGGGGCAGCGGGGGCCGCTGATGCTGCGGGGGCCGCGGGGTCTGCGGGGTCTGCGGGGGCGGCAGGGGCGGCACGGCGCGGCCCCGCCCGCGGCGGGGGCCATGTGAGCGCGGTGCCGGCAGGATGCAGAAGGGGATGCGGCTCAATGACGGGCACGTCGCCCACCTGGGGCTGCTGGCGAAGAAGGACGGGGCCCGGCGCGGGTACCTGAGCAAGCGGAGCGCCGACAACACGAAATGGCACACCAAGTGGTTCGCGCTGCTCCAAAACATGCTCTTCTACTTCGAGACCGACTCCAGCTCGCGACCCTCGGGGCTCTACCTTCTCGAGGGCTGCGTCTGCGACCGCGCACCCTCTCCCAAGCCCCCCCTCTCGGCCAAGGACTCCCTGGAGAAGCAGGTGGGCGACACGGAGGACCCCGCGGAGAGGAAGGGGGGATGCTCTGCGGTGGTCCAGGCCTCGCATCTCCGGGGCTCCTGGCGCCGGGATCTGCCCCACGCGTGACTGGGGCGGGGGGTGAGGATGAGGCCGGTCTGTGCTGGGGAGGGGCAATGCTCTCCGGGGCTGGAGTGCCAGAGCAGCGGCTGGATTCCTTGTGGGGGTCTGTCGGGAGTACCCCCACACTCTGCCATGCGCCCCCATCTCTTGGCTAATTAACTGCCGGTAATTAGCGCGGGGCTGCGGCGAGGGCCGCCCCCCGGCGGCCGCTCTTGGCGCTGCAGAGCCCCTCGACCCCCGGCCCGGCGTGGACCTTGAGGCTCCCGTGGGGTGGCCCCAGCCGTGCTGCGGCTCAGCCAAAGCGGCTTCGCTGTTTCCCACTCCCCGTGTGCCCCCCGTGGTTTTCCGGGGTCTCAGGGATAACCCCCTCGGCCCCGCGATGGGGGCAGCCTGGCGATGGTGCGGTGCTCAGCGCGGAGGAGCGCAGGGCCTTGTTTTTAGGCAGCTTTCACCCTGTTCGTGCTCCCCACACGTGCGGTTTGTGCCTCTATCCCTTCCCCGGGCAGGGGGAGAAGTGGAGCGGGGTCCCCCATGCCTCCCATGCCGGCGCTGGTTTGCAGTGCCCTTTGCCAGTGCCAATGTCTGCGGGTGATCAGCGCGGAAACACCAAAGCCTTTGCGAGGCACTGGGAGAATCTGGATCCACCGGCCGGCCTCAGGGCTGCGGGCACTCAGCCCCGGACGGGCCCGGGACGCGTTTCTTCCTCGCAGCTCCGCGTGTGTCGGGCGCAGTACGTGTCCTGGAGCAGCGTGGTGGGGAAGCTGGCAGCCCCCGGTGTGTTTGTCCCGGGAGGTTTGCTGGAACTGGGATGTGCCGAATCAGTCAGGAGGGGTGGGATGGTGCCAGACTGGGGGGAGAAGGGCTGGCTTTCAGCTTGGAGGGCAAATCCCCATCCACTGGTTCCAAAACCACCTCCAGTCTCAGTGTGCACAGGAGCCAGCTGGTTTCACCCCCTGGCCGTGGTGTGTTGAGCGTGGCCATGCGCCCCGTGGGTGCCCCCGGCACAGTGGCACCGGGAGCCCCTCACTGGGAGCAGACGGGGGTCCCGGCACTGCCAGAGCAGGCTGGGAATGTGTGAGAGGCAGTGTGTGTTTTGGGTCCAGCTCTGCAGGTCTTGCATAATTCCTGCCTAAGCAGGCTCTGGAGAGGCGGTGGGAGCACTGCCGGCACACTGCGGAATGGGGCCCCTGGGCCCCCCCCGAGGCACCTGGGGCATGGGGCAGCCTGGGGGGAAATCAGCGCTTAATTCTGGCTCTTCCTGGCGCTTGGAAAGTCCTACTATGAGAGCCAGGCACCACTGCTCCCTGGCATGTTCCCTCCCTCCTGGCTGGGAGCACGGGAATATTTCCCTGTACAGAGGAGAATACTGTGTGCTTTGCCCAGCTGGGACTCCTGGCAGCCTGGCGTGTGTGTCAGAGCAGCCCCAGAGTGTGGCATCTTGGGGGCTGTGGCAGCGAGGGGAGGCTGTGGCTGCGAGGAGTCATGTTACTGTGGTTGTCTCTGCTGTCCCTTCAGTAATGGATGTTGTGGGCTCCTGGTTCAGCTTCCATCAAGTTTGCCAGCCAGGTTGCAATCAAGCTTCCTGGCCAGGCTGGAATCAAGCTTGGAATCAAGGCTTTGACTCCTCGTGTTTGGGAAGGAGAGATTTTCCACCTTGCAAACCCTATGGGGAAGATGTCACATCCCCTTTCCAGTTCAGAATGCACCTGGAGGGTTGATCCTTGCTCTGAGTGAGGGGCTGGTGTCACGGGGATCTCCTGCCATGCCAGGTATTTCCCCATCTGCTGATCCATGTGCGTGTGCTGTGGTTCAGCTCCTGGCTCGTAATTCTGTGTAATTCCTTAGGCCAAATGTAGCTGGAGGCGCGGGAGCGCTGGACATCCTCTGCTCTGCAAGCTAATTAATGTCCCAGGGATGAGATAAGTGGTGAATATTGATGGTGCAGATCTGCAGCCTGGCTGGGCTGGGAAGAGCGGGTGGTACACAGGAAGGGTCCGTGTTCCCCACACCATGGAAAGCCTTGACTTCCCCCTCACCTGGTACCCGGCTGTGCCCAGCACCCCATGAAGGGAAGGTGCTGAGGAAATTTTTAACACTGCCTATGATCCCCATTAATTTTGTTTTGAGGTTATTTATTTTTCTGGGCAGTTCCAGCTGGAGCTCTGAGGACAGTGTTCCCTGCTGCAGAGGACTTACAGGTTTGGATTCCTTCCTTGCTGGAGTAAAGCCTGAAAGGTTCCCAATTCACCACAAAGGAGAAATTTTAAGAGGTGTGATTTTCAAACCCCCTCTTTTAAAGTGCACATATTTTGCTTTTGTTTTTTTTTTTTTTTTTTTCCGTGGAATGTGGTGAACTTTAGCATTGGCACATGTGAGAATAAGACAGAAAAGATATTTGGAAAACTGGAATGCCGAAGAGGGATTTGCCACCTCTGGAAACTTTGTTTTCTGCTTTTGCTATGTTTTTCCACAAATGAATTTTCCTTCCAACCAGTTGGATGTGGAAGATATTTTATTGCCGGGTGAGGCCAGGCTGTGGCTAGGGGAAGGGTCCATGTGGTTGACCAGAGTTGGCCCCTTGTCATGGAAGGCTGGGATGCAGCTGCTTGGGGTGGTGGTGCCAGTGGTGCTGGGATGAACTGGGGGGGTGAACCGCCCCTTTGACCCTGCCATGGTGTCTGGGCTGTGCCAGCGCCCGGCCCTGCTGTCCCTGGCCCCCCAGAGTGACAATGCTGGGATGGGCTTTTGTGTGTCCACGTCTGCCCTCCATGTCAGCGTGTGCTCGGTGGGGGTGTGCAGGATGTGAGGTGCCCTTATGGGGAGGGTGCATAGCCAAGGTGAGATCCTGGAGGAGTTGCTGATCTGAACCTGACCCTGGGGAGCAGGAGGGCCCCGGCATCAGGTGAGGACTCTCCATCGTGTGTCAGCTGGGCAGCTGAAAACACAGCTGGGCTTGCTCTTTGGATCCAGCCTGCAACTGGATTTAGAATCACAGAATCACTAAGGGTGGAAAAGCCCTGTGAGATTATCAAGTCCAACCATTTCCCAAGCACTGCCAAGGCCACCACTAACCAGGTCCCCAAGTGCCACATTTCCACAGCTTTTGAACTCTTCCAGGAATGGGAACTCCACCATTGCCTGTGTCCGTTTGCAGACCTGTATCCAGGTGCTGTGCATTGTTCCTAAGCAGGAGCCCTCAGGCAGAGCCACCGTGGTGCTGAGTCAGGCAGTGTCGCCCTTGGCTCGAGGCTCTGCAGCTCCTCAGTGCTGAGCTGTGTTCCCCCAGGCCAGGGCTGCTCCAGGGCACACACTGCCCATGGGTGGGGATTCATCCACCATCTCCAGAGTGTGTTCCAGGGATGGGGCCAGGGTTGTGTCTGTGCTGTGAGAGGTAGGGAGGACTCAAGGGAGTGTTTTGCACCATGATGCAAAGCTGAGAGGAGCAGGCAGTGGGTGGGTGCATGTGGCCATGGTTCCCATGGGGTGACAGAAGGCTTGTGGACACAATTCCCACTGGCACATCCAGGAGAGAGTTTGTCTCCTATCTCTCTGCAGTGTGTCCGAACCCAGTCCTACTCATTTTCCTGTACAGCCAAGGAGGGGATGGAAAAGCCATGGCTCTTCCCAGCACCAGCAGCACACAGAGCACTGAGAGCACCCTGTCCCATGGCCCCCATCCCTGAGACACTGGGAGTGCTGGAAGGGAGTGGAGATGGGGATATTTGAGTGCCTTGGGAATCTGCAGTAGCCCCTGCCAGCCCAGCGGCTCCAGCTCTCCCAGAGCCAAGGCCCTGCTGATGGAGCCATTCCTGGCAATGGGAGAGCTCAGACAGCATCAGCAGGGCCACAGGATCCAGCTGTGCCCATCCCTGTGTGAGGATTCACCTGGGCACCCCCAAAAAGGGCTGTGGAGGGTGGCCAGAGGGGACAGACCCCATCTGTGGAGGAGGGCCTTGTAGGTATCCATGGGCACCCTGAGCAGGGAAAATCTGAAGGTTTTCCAGACTTTAGGACTGACATCCCAGGCACTGGATCCCCAGATCCCAGCACTGGCCACAGGTGCATGAACATCAGCCACCTTGGGCAATGGGAATTTTTCTATGTGAATGTAATTCCATGCAATCTGATTTTTTGGGACTATAGATCATAATTTGTGGACTTGAACCTGAACTATTCATCAGCTCTGGGGGAATTTGGGGCTTTTAATTAATTGCTGTGGTGAGTGATGTCATGTGGGGATTTTTGAGTGAGGAGGGATGCTGATGGTGTTAGTCCCAGTGTTGCCTGCATGCCCACCTGCCAGATCATTGGAAAAATCAGGGAAATTTTGATGTATTTTAATTTTTTTACAAATATTTCTCCCCATGACTCCAGAGCCTGCTCCACACAGGTGATGCTTACCTCTAGCACCCATTTGTGAGCATCCTGACAGCCCATCCTGAAGGAAAGGAGGAAAACTGCAGCCTCTGGGATATTTTTTCTTATTGTCAGCACAGAAATGAGCTGCTGGAGCATCCGACTCCAAAGTCCTATTTTCCCAAAGCGCGTGGTATGTAGGTCAGGGATGTTAAGAGTTGCCATGGCTGGCTGTGGATTTTTAGACTCATCCATCCAGAGAAGGAAAATTCTCCTCCTTTTGCCCTTTGTGTCAGCTGGAATAACCATCAGCTTCACAAACAGGCGGACGTGGATCTCCCCATTCTGGGAGGCTGGAGGGTAGGCGGCTCCAGAGGGATGATGGGGAGCATTCCCACGGGGTGGAAAGAATCCTGGGATGGCACAACAAAACAAGGAAAGGGTGACAGTCACTGCTTTCGTGTTGCTGTGGGGGTTCCCTCGTGGTCCCCCACTCTCACATGTGCAGTCACCAGTGTGGGGGTGCAAGGAAAGCAACCTCTGGGAATGATGTCCTTAGAGGGTCTGGCAAGTTGTTCAGGCGGAAGAATGCCCTGCTCCAAATTTAAAAGAATTATGGGAATAGGTTGGTTGTCTCTTTTGGAAATCATGCATCATTTTCAAGCTTATTTGGATTCATTTCTGAGTCTTTCTGCACATCAAGAGCCTTGATAATAACCCTTCACTGCAGCAGGCAGGGCCTAGGGGGAGCTGCGTGGTGGTCCCGGGGCTGTGGGTGGCCAGGTAATGGTTGCCTGAGGGGGTTCTGGGCCTCTGGGTACCCCTGGACATGCTTTAATGTTTCCCTTGGTGACCTGGAACTCTCCTATGTCATTATTCTGGGCAGAATTGCTGTATCTGGGCAGAATTGTTGGTTCACTGCTGGTCCTGTCCGTGGGGTTGGTCCAGTTATTTGCAGGTCCAGTCTGCATTAGTCCCATCTGTGGGTCTGTTTTTGTGCTGGTCCTGTCCATGGCTCTGGTTCTGGTCCTCAGTCCCTGACCCAGTGGGTGCAGCAGGAAGCGCTCCTGGGCTGTTGGGTACAATGTGTCACTGTGATAGTAGAGAGGGATCATCAGTTAGGCGTAGATAAAAGCTGGTGGGAGTTTTATTATTCAAATATAAAATAACTTCCTCCTTTCCAGCACACTGCACTTCCTGGTAATTGTGTGGGGATAAACCGGAGCAGCAGGAGCAGCATGTGCTGGAGGGAGCCAGCTTTGGATCTCACACGGAGCAGGAGTGGGGGACTCAGGGGTCCTGGCTGCAGCCCCACGGGGGTGGGAGGCCTTCAGCCCCCATTGTCTGGCTCTGCTGCCAAAAGCACTGAAACTGCCATTGGAAAAACCTGCCTGAGTTTTTGGGTTTAAATTGGATGAACCAGGAGCTGTCTGACAAAACCTACCAATGCTGGTGTGTTGGGAGGTGCCTCAAGTGGGCAAAGAGGGCAGTGGGGCAGAGTGGGCACCTGTTCAGGGTCAGTGCCCCAGGTCCTGGTCCTGATTCCTGCCCTAGGCTCTGCACCCCTTATTTAAACCTCTGACAGGCCCTGAATCTGGTGCTTTCCCAGGGCTCTGGAGAAGGTCAGGCTGCTCTGATCTGGTGAGGTGCTTGGTCCTACTCATGGGTGCAGGACTCTCAGTGGGTGCACTTGCCCATGGGAGCAGAAATAGGTGCTGTGTCATCCCCATGGGGACCCTGGGAGCTCATATGGAGGCTGCATCATCCACATAGGACCTTCAGCACCTGGGAAGGGCAGCCTGGGGCTCGCCATCCCATCCCCTCTTGCCAGGCAAGGACCAGTTTAGGGGACCCCTGGAGGCATCTCCCTGTGTTTCTGGTCCCATGGGGACTCATCTGAGCACCAGCTGTTGGTGTTGGTGGATCATGCAAACTGTAATGCTGGAGTGCTTTGTCCCCACAGAACCAGAAGCTGCCAAGGGCTTTGGGTAGAGAAGGGGCTCCCCCACACCTCGTTGATGTTTAAGGGGGGCATTTCCAGCCTTACCAATCTGACGGGCTCTTCTCGATCCAGTTACAAGTGAAGGGATGTGAGATGGGTGTAAAACCGAGGCACAGAATCACACTGTGCAGAGACCATGAATTTATGGTTAATTTTCTCTCAATTGCGAGTAAAAGACTTTAGGGGTAGGAGGGAGAGAAAAGGGGATGAGAAGCAAAGGGCTGGGTAGCTGATGCAGCTGCAGAGGTGTCCCCCAGGCAGACACAGAGCTCTGGGCAACCTGGGCATAGCACGCTGGGGAAGGAGTGAGTGATGGATGATGGTGTATTACCTTGTGGTGGGTGATGGATGAGGGTATTTTACCATGGGAATGCCTCCATAGGGAGAAAGCTTGTCCATGGGATCAGCAATAAAAGAGCTTTCACCTAAAGGATCCTGGGCAGAAGTGAAGGAGCTGCATCTTCAATGGATCCCTGCAACAACCAGTGTCCTGCCTCCCCTCTCCTCTGCAGGACCCAGGGGTGCTGGATGAGCTCTGAGGGTGCTTCTCAGGCTGTTATCCCAAGACATGAGCCCTGGGTGGGCACGGTGCTGGGGGCTGCTGATCTGTGCTGCCTGTGCTGGCATCACCTGGGAGCAGCGACAGTCTGTGCCCTGGCTCCCCCCAGGGCTCCCCAGCATCCTGGGTTCACCCAGAGCATCCTGCACCCCTCTGGAGGCCCTTCTCCCCAGCACCCCTGAGCCTGATCAGGTATGGGAAAGGAAGAGCATTGTGGTGCCCATCAATGTTTTCATGGCATCTGAGGGTCTGTGCCTGCAGACAGCAGCTGCCCATGCCCTGGGGGGCAAGGGGAGATGCCAGGCTGCTACACCTTGGGGTGGTTTTTTAACAAGATACCTGTGAATTCAGGTCCCTCATTGAACCCAACAGAGGAGCAGATGATGTCAGGATGAGCTCGTTCCAGTGGGCTTGGTTTAGCCCAGTTATTCCGGGCAGGATCCGGCACTGCAGCGTGGTACCTGTTTCCTTGGAGACTGCAGGGAAGCAGAGGAGCGGCACAAACCCGGCGGCGGCACCACACACAATTAGCACAAACACTGCAAATGTCAAGGGAGGCTAAAAATAGCCCTGCACCGTGGCCACCTCCCCCCGGAGCCCCCGGTCCGGGTGTGACACCAGGGCCCAGGCTCTGCTCCACGTCACCTCCGGGTGGCAGTGCCCGCACGGGCACGGACACAGGCGGGGATCGTAGGATCAGGAATCATTACAGTTGGAAAAGACCTCCAAGAACACCGAGTCTGACCATCAGCCTAGGAATGCAGGCAGGGATGCAGGCAAGGATCGTAAAATCATGGAATCATTAGGAAAAAGGTTGGAAAAGAAATCTAAGACCATCACGTCCAACCATTAACATATGGATGCAGACAGGAATCATGGAATCATCAAGGCTGTAAGAGACCTCTAAGATCATAAAGTCCAACCATTGACCTATGGATGCAGGCAAGGATCTTAGGATTATAAAGTCATTAAGATTGGAAAAGCTCTCTAAGATTATTGAGTCCAGGGGTTAACCTATGGATGTAGGCAGGGATGCAGGTCCAGCTCAGCATCCTCACTGCTCTGCCCCATTCCACAGGTGAGGGTGTCCCCAGAGCAGTTGCTGTAGGCTCAGGACTGAAGTCCCCTGCACATGGGTGGGTTTGGTGGCTTTAGGTTTCTTTGGGTCTTTGCCCTGTGGGATTTGGCCTTGGAGCATTTCCCAGCCCTGTCCTCGCCAGGGGCATGGCTGTGCTGGGGGCAACATGACTTGGCTGTGCTCCTGGTGTTTCCAAATGTGGGATTTTGATGAACCAGCCTGTGGTGGGTCATGAAGTGCTTTCTGCAGGCCCTGTGTGCAGTGTGACTGTAACCCCTGTGCCTGCCCCCCAGCACTACTTCACCGTTAACTTCAACCATGAGAACCAGAAGACCCTGGAGCTGAGGACCGAGGATGCCAAGGACTGCGACGAGTGGGTGGCAGCCATAGCTCATGCCAGGTATGTCCCTGTGCCTGTGTGCTGAGAGTGAGTGGGCTGAGGGTGAAGCTGTGCTGAGGGGGCTGTGGGCAGGATGCCACTGAGCTGAGCGCTGCCAGTGGGCACAACAGAACCCTTTTGCCCCCCAGCCCCATGTTGGGCACCCTCATGAGGAGCAGGGGGCTGTGTTCAGCTGTCCCCCCACCCCAGTCCCATGCCACTGGTGCTGCCTGTACTAGCCTGGTGCGGGCAGGATGCCCAATTCTCCCCCAGGTTCAAAGCCCAGCTGGAAGATATTCACCTGGAACAGCAAACTGGCCAGGAGGGGGTTTGTTCAGGCTCCTGTCTGTGTGCCTTGGGAGTGCTGACACAGCCCAGTTGTCATGAAGAGGGGTCAGGTGCCAGCACGGTGCAGGTGCCTCTCTGGGGAAGGAGGTTGCCAGGCTGGCAGCGAGGTGTGGGATGAGGTGGGAGCTGTGAGCAGGGAATGGGAGAAACACCATCTTTGCAGTCCTTGATTAGACCAGGACTCTGTAGGAACTTGTGTCACGTGTCCTCCTCCATAAACTTTTGGGATGTGGTGGGTGACAGAGGTTTAGCCTGGGATGTTTGGGGTTTTTTTTTGTTTCTTACAATTTCACTGGCTTTGTGTTGTCCTTTCTGTTTGCCCCTCATGGGTAACCTGTGTCCTCCCCAAACTGGTCCTGTCTGAGCAGCAGCAGGAACTGTCCCCTGGTTCGTTCCCTCTGTGGTTCTCTGATCCACAGGGGCCAGAGCAGCACGTGGGCAACTGGGAGAGAGGAGCCCTTGTCCGAGTGCAGTGTCTGACGCTGCCGTCCTGTGCTGGGGCTGCAGTGGCTGTAGGTCCCTGGGACTGGGCTGCTCATGGCCATGTCTGCCGCAGCTACAGGAACCTGGCGATGGAGCACGAGGCACTGATGCAGAAGTACCTCCATCTCCTGCAGATTGTGGAGACAGAGAAGACTGTTGCCAAGCAACTCCGGCAGCAGATCGAGGATGGGGAGATTGAGATCGAGCGCCTCAAGGCCGAGGTGAAGTGCCCGGTGCTGCCCTGCAGGTGCAGGGGTGGCCTGTGGGTGGGCAGGGGCCATCCCTGTGTGGGCAGGGACCAGGGGTGTCTCGGCTGGTGTGGTTCTGCTTGTTTTGATGACACCAGGCTGGCCTTTCTCCTGCAAAGAGAAGAAAGGGCATCACCTCCCTTGGGGTTTTTCCTTGCAGCAGTGGTGCAGCAAGTGGTTGTGGCTGTTCTGCACTGGCGTGGTGGGGGCTCAGGGTGCTCCCTGGAGCCAGGACAACTGCCTTGGAAGGGAAGGATTCATCCCAGCAAGGAGCACTGGGGAGTGGGCTGGGGAGCTGGTCCTTGCCTCCTGTGAGAGGGGAAAACAGCCACTATATCACAGAATCACGGAATGGTTTGGGGTGGACTGGACCTCAGAGTTCATTTCATTCTCTGCCATGATCAGGAACATCTTCCACTAGACCAGGTGTCTCCAAGCCCTATCCAGCCTGGGTTTGAACACTACCAGGGATGGGACAGCCACAGATTCTCTGGACAACCTATGCCAGGGCCTCACCACCTTTATCAGGAAGATCTCTTCCCAATATGGCATCTATCCCTGCCCTCTGGCAGTGGGAAGCCATTCCCCCTTGTCCTGTCTTTCCAGGCCCTTGTCCCAAGTCCCTCTCCAGCTCTCCTGGAGCCCCTTTAGGCCCTGGAAGGAGCTCTCAGGTCTCTCTGGAGCCTTCTCTTCTCCAGGTGAGCCCTCCCCAGCTCTCCCAGTCTGGCTCCAGAGCAGAGGCGCTCCAGCCCTGGGGCATCTTTGGGGCCTCCTCCAGACTCACTCCAGCAGCTCCATGTCCTTCTGATGCTGGAGCCCCTGTAGGTGGAGACAGCTCTGCAGGTGGGGTCTCACCTGAGCAGGGCAGAGGGGCACTCGTTCTCTCCGGTACCCAGGGGGTCGCTGTGCATGGTGCTATGAACACCCAAACACTGCACTCAGCAATCTCGTAGGATCAGCCCAAGGAGCTGCTGCCCTCAGCGTGTCCTGGCAGCTCTGGCAGCAGTTCCCTCCTGGTGTGGGGGGTGGGAAGGGTGACACGAGGCCAGGTACAGCAGACAGCCACAAGGTGCACAGATGACTCAGCAGTCGGTGCCGAGGGATGTGTGTGTCTCTCAGGCACCCGGAGGAGGAGGCCTGGCTGCAGGGCATGGCTGGCAGCAGGGGCATTTTCAGCATTGTAGGGATGCTCTGTGGCATGGGTGATGCCTGGTGCTGCGGGTGATGCTCGATGGCAGAGGGGATGCCCAGTACTGGGGGTATCCCCCTGCTCCCTGGCCATCCCTGTGCTGCCTACACCCTGCCCTGCAGGGCTGTGGTCTTCCAGTACCCTCTCACTGGGCTCTGGCTGAAGTGAGTGCTGGTGCAGGTGCAAGCAGAGCGGTGGGTGGGCAGCGGGGTGGGAGCACCACGGAGCCCACATTGCCACCAGCCCCCTCCTTGTGCCTGGCAAGGGGTGGGCAGTGGCATTGGGGTGGAGGCAGGTGGGTGCAGGTCAGCCTGGCTGAGACCTCAACCCTAAATGAGTCAGAACCTCAAAATTTCCCCAGGGGAGGCATCTGGAGAGGCTGTGAGGGCAGGGGAGGGCTTGGCCTGTCCTTTTGCTGGGCTTTTCCTTACATATGGAAATTTTGGGTTAAAAAGAGCAGATCAGTAGCAATCCCTAACCGTGTATTGGGGTGCACTGAAGGTTTTTGGTCTTGGGCTGGGAAGCCACAAGCCTTTCCCAGGATTGCTGAATTTGTGCTCTCTAGCAGAACAGGATCAGCCCCAAAACTCCTCTGGGTGGGTCTGGGCCCTCCTCTCAGTGGAGTTTCTCCTGAGACCCCCGTCCTGCACTGACTGGGAGCTCCCCTGGTCTGGTCCAACCTCCAGGCTGGGGTGACCCTGCTCCCCTGAGGGGCAGAGGCAGCAGAATGAGCATCTCCCTGAGCTTGTGTCTGGGGAGCTGGGAGATGTTTGGAACCCTGCAATTAGCTGTGGGTCGGCCCAGAGCTGCTGGCAGGGCCACAGTGTCCTGTCCCCAGGCTCAGGCACACCAGTTTCACTTTGGGTGGTTTGGGTGTTTTCACTCTTCCCCATGCTTTCAAGCAGGGATCAAATCATCAGCTTCTACTTTAATGTGCAAATTTTGTTCACTCAGTTAAAAAAAACCAAAAGTGTGGCACTGGCAAACCCTTTCCATGGGTCCTGCTGCCCCATGGGAATGGCTTCGGTGCTCACAAGCCCTTAAGTGCAGGGGGTGTACAAGCAGTCTTGGGGACTCAGAGTTCTCCAGGAGAGCACACAGAGATGAAAAAGCTCTAAAATCTCTTAAATCTGATCCCATATAGTGAAATGGGCTGAAATGGATGGAGCTGTGTAGGAGCTGGATCAGTGACCCTGACACCATGGCCACCACCTCCAGCTTGTTCGTGCTTTTTCCAAACAGTCCAGACAGCAAACCCCCCATTTGTTCCTCCTTTCTCTCCAAAATGGGTCTTTTTCCCCCCAGGAAAGTAGTCTTTCCAGGTTGTTTTCTTACTTCTGTTCTTTTCTATAAAATCAAAATTCCAGTCACATTTTCCCAATTTCCCACATTCTAGATGGCACATGTGCTGCCTTCTTGCCTTCTCCTGTCAATTCCCAAGTGGTTTTGGCCGTGGGGCCCTGGCCACGCGATGAGCAGAGGACGGAGAGAAGGTGCAGGGAGAAGCGGTGACTGCAGCGCCGGGAGCTGGCGGCTCCATCCCACGGCCGGGGGCGCTGCTCCCTCCTGCACGCTTTGGGGTGCCAAGGCTTCAGACTGCTCTGGCATTTTCTCTCCAAGTTGTGCTTATTGACTTGCTGTGCACTCTGTCTCAGGAAACAGGGATGGGGTTTGTGTTGGGCACCCAGCAGGATTTCCAGGTGATGTGTTTGGGGTACTGGAGGTGCTGAGAAGTCAGTGGTGCCCTGATAGCTCTGCCAGGTTTCTTCAGCTGCTTCATCCACTGATCGAGTCCCCATCCCTGGAGGGATTTAAAAGCTGTGAGGACGTGGCACTTGGGGACGTGAGTTAGTGGTGGCCTGGCAGTGCTGGGGGCATGGCTGGAACTGGTGAACTCAGAGGGCTTTTCCAACCTAACAGATTCTGTGATTCTGTGAGTTTGAGATTCCCATTAAGGCAGAACCAGCACGATGTATCCCTGTGTTTGTCACTGAGGCAGAGGCTCATGCTGTTTCCCAGCACGGTGGGGGATGTCCTTGGCCCCCAGGCCGTGCCAGGGCAGCCACTCACCCCTGTGCCCACAGATCGCCTCCCTGCTCAAGGACCATGAGCGCATCCAGGCCAACCAGACCAGCGCGCCCAGCGATGATGACAGCGACATCAAGAAGATCAAGAAGGTGTGTAGTGGAGAGGGTTGGCCCTCAGGGGGTCCAAGCAGGCACAGCAGATGTGCTCCCTGGGGGGCTGGCAGAGATGTCTGAGCAGGTGCCTCTGCCAACAGGGTTTTTTAGGGGGAAAATATGTTCTGCCCAACTGGGAACCCATCTGTTGTGGGGTCACTCCTGGTGTTCTCTGGATGTACGAGGCATCTCTTCCTGTGCACCACCTCTGACATCTCCTCCTCCTGTGGTGATGGCCACAGCTTTTATTTTGGCTAAGGCAAAACCATCACCCCAACAGCTTTCCCACAGGGAGCAACAGACCGGGCCCAGGCTCCCACTGTCCCATGCAGGGGATAAGGGGTCGAACCCCATGTTTGAGGCAAGGCAGCAGCTGCATGTGGGGCTGGAGCATTGGGCATGGAGTGGGATGTGCTGCAGGTGCCCAGTAACATGAAGAAGAGGCAGAAAACTTTCTGGATGGTCTTAATGCATCTCTGCATGTTTGGGTGCCCAGGCACGTGCTGGCTCTGGTGGGGTTTGATGCCCCAGTTCACTGGGCAACTGGGGGGGCTGGCTAGGGCTGAGCCCTGGCAGGACGGTGCCTGGTGTTGTGGCTGTGCCTGTAAGGTCAGGAATTAAATGGGATCTTTGCTTCTTGTAGGAGTCCTCCATGCATCTCTGGAAAAGGGAAAAGGGGACACTGTCTGCATTAGGAAAGGATGTTTTTGATCATGGAGTCACGGAATAGTTTCAGTGGAAGGGAACATTAATGCTTATTGAGTTCCAACCTCTGCTGTGATCAGGGACAACTTCCACTATCCCAGGTTGCTCCAAGCCCTGTCCACCCTGGCCTTGGACTCTTCCAGGGCTAGGGCAACCACGGCTTCTCTGGGCAATCTTTGCCAGGGATTTAAGAATTATTGTTGGATTTGCAGCCTGGAGGGCTCAGAGCACCACCAGGAAGAGGCACCAGCACACACACTTCAGCATGGAGCCAGGGAACCTCCTGGCCGCCCTGTGCCGGGTGGGGGGCCCCACCTGGGCCCCCAGCCCCCTCCCTAGCTCCCAGCCCTGCTTCCCTCAGGTGCAGAGCTTCCTGCGGGGCTGGCTGTGCCGGAGGAAGTGGAAAACCATTATCCAGGACTACATCAGGTCCCCCCATGCGGACAGCATGCGCAAGAGGAACCAGGTGGTGTTCAGCATGCTGGAGGCTGAGGCCGAGTACGTCCAGCAGCTCCACATCCTGGTCAACAACTTCCTGCGGCCGCTGCGGATGGCTGCCAGCTCCAAGAAGCCACCCATCACGCACGATGACGTCAGCAGCATTTTCCTCAACAGGTGAGCTCCATCCTGCGCTCTGGGAGCTCTGTATCATCTCAGCAGCTCCAGGCACCCACTTCCCACCCCGGGCACTGGGGCACTCCTGCCAAGTGGTCCAAGGAGCCTGTAGCTCTGTCTTCCCTGTGGCCCCAGGGACCCTCTGCACCCTGTTGTGCAGCCTCCTGCAGCCAGCCTGAGGGCTGCCCTGCTCCCTCTGGGCTGGGGAATTTGTCTAAACACTCATTATTTGCTGCTTGTTCATCTGTCTGTTCCTGGTTTGGCTCAGTCCTGTCTCGGTTCCTCTTTCAGTGAAACGATCATGTTTTTGCACCAAATCTTTTACCAAGGCCTGAAGGCACGGATCTCCAGCTGGCCCACACTGGTGCTGGGTGAGTGCCACTGCCTCCTCCTACTCCTCTTCCTCCTCCTGCAACAAAACAGGCGTTGGCCAACCGGCACTAAAACACATTGCACAGCATGTTGTTACTTGGCCATATTGGTCACAGAGCTAAAAACCCCAGAGGACCCCAATTCCTGCATTCCTGGTTGTGCTAGGTGGTGGGATGGAGGGCTGCACCCTGCACAGGGAGGCTGGTGCTGGAGAGCACCTCTGTGTCCCATTAGACCCTCTTTAAACCCAAACTGGGCAGAGTTGGGGGTGACACAAGGTGTGGGAAACCTGGAGGGTGCTCTGAGTGTGATCTCAGGGTATGGAGGGCAGTGCTGAGGATCCCCCCTCCCTCCCCCTGCTCTGCTCACAGCTGACCTGTTCGACATCCTGCTGCCTATGCTGAACATCTACCAGGAGTTTGTGCGGAACCACCAGTACAGCCTGCAGATCCTGGCCCACTGCAAGCAAAACCGGGACTTTGACAAGCTGCTCAAGCACTATGAGGCCAAGCCTGACTGTGAGGAGAGGACTCTGGAGACTTTCCTCACCTACCCCATGTTCCAGGTGACTGCTGGCACTGCCCCACCAGGGGTGCCCAGAGGAGTGCGATGAACAGTGCAAACCCCATCCCCACGGGTGGCATTGCATGGTGGGAAGGCAAAGCCTGGATGAAGATGTCTTGGCAATAGACCTTGGTGGTCTCACATTTCTCCTGAGTCATCACTGGGCTTGTTGTTGCTGTGGAAGGACTCAGTGTGAAGGTTGTCCCTGGCTGCCCCACAGCTCTGGGACAGGGACAGGGGAGAGCAGGGTCCTGGGTATAGCCCCTTGCCATTTGCCTCTTCATTCAGCTTTGGCTTAAGAAGCTTTGAAACTTTAACCTCCCAGATCAGAGTCTCCCCAGCCATGGTGTCCTCAGTGGCACTGGGAGCAGTCCAGGGTGGGCACCTGCAGCCCCCAGGGCCCTCTGCTGACCCCTGGCCCTGCTCCCCTGTGCTGCAGATCCCCAGGTACATCCTGACACTGCATGAGCTGCTGGCCCACACCCCTCACGAGCATGTGGAGAGGAACAGCCTGGATTATGCCAAGTCCAAGCTGGAAGAGCTGTCCAGGTGAGAGCTGCTGCTGACATTCCCTGCCCTCCTGCCTGATCCATCCCTGGGGAAAGTGGAATGTGTCCTATCTGCTTCTGGATAGGAGCTGCATTTTCCAGGGCTTCTGGATGATGAAATGAGGGGTTTGGAGGGCTGGGATGTTTCCGAGGGCCTAGTTCTGTCCTCTGCTTGGGGCTGGTGGTACCACTCTGTGGGAAGATGCCAAGCACCTCTGGGATCTCCACACAAGCACTTGGGAGTTGGCTGTAATTCCCCATTTTTGATCCTCTCCCTCCTCAGCCCACAGACCAGAGTGTTCTGGGTGTTGGTGCCAAACCCACCTGCTCTCTTCAAGTCCAGTAAACAGTTTCCATCCCTTTTCCTGCTCTTCAAGGAGCAGGGATATTGGAGTGGGCTGGTGATGGGGCCAGGGCATGGTCTGTCTGCCCAAACTCTGAATTTTGTGATTTCCAAGCACTCCAGTTTCAATATTTATGAGCCTGGAGGCAGTCTGGTTGGATGTGCAGGTCACCTCTGGAGCTCCTGGCCCTGTCTGGGTGGATAATGCCATAATTCTCTTGATACATCTTTGGTTTTGGTCTTACCTGGTGCAGCCCCACCAAGTGACACTTACTTGTGTCCAAAGGGATCTGCTGGGAAAACTCGTGCAGATCCTGCCCTAGCTCCAATTTTCCCTTCTTTCTCCTTCAGGATAATGCATGATGAAGTGAGCGAGACTGAAAATATTCGGAAAAACCTGGCAATAGAGAGGATGATCATCGAGGGGTGTGAGATCCTGTTGGACACCAGCCAGACCTTTGTCAGACAAGGTCTGTGTCGGCATCAGTGTCCCTCCCCTCTGCAGTTAACAGGAGCCTCATGTCCCCATCCCTCTGTGTGCTCTGGTGGGCTGTGAAATTTAAAAATATATCTTAGTTCTGAGTTTCTTCTGCTCTGAAGTGCCTCACATTCAGGCGGTTTTGGCACTTTCAGGCAGTTTTGATACTGCATTTTTCTGCTTCAGGGGGCAGAAGGTGCATTTTGGCTGTTCCTGATTCCCCTGGCAGGGAAGCAGTGGGACCACCCTGAGCTCTCAGGCCCTGTGGAACACCCTGTAATGCAGATGCAGGCTAGGCTGGAGACCATAGCTGGTGCCCACAGCTGCTGGGGCCCATAACCTGGGGGACCGGTCCCAACCCTGGCACCTGGGGACACAGTTGGAGATGTCACACTCCTGGGCTGTGCCCTGCAGTGCTGCCGGGGCTGATGGCACCTCCCCTCTGCAGGGTCCCTCATCCAGGTGCCCATGTCGGAGAAGGGGAAGATCACGCGGGGCCGGCTGGGCTCCCTGTCCCTCCGGAAGGAGGGCGAGCGCCAGTGCTTCCTCTTCTCCAAGCACCTCATCATCTGCACGCGCGGCTCTGGCGGAAAGCTGCACCTCACCAAGGTGAGAGGGGTGAGGGAACCCGGGAGGAGGTGGCTGCTGCTGCTGCTCCCTGGCCATGGGCAGAGGGTGGCCCAGCTGCAGGCTTTTGGTGACTCTGGGGTCCAGGAACCACCTTGCCCTCCCCTGGCACAGCCCTGGGTATGCTTGGCCGGGAACGGGAGGGCACCCAAACTTATTTCACATAGTCCTTGCCGGAACTGAGTCACAGAAATGCTGAGAAACTACAAGATCCTGATGAAAGAATTTACCCTGATCAATAGCAGAAACCTTAACAATCTACTCTGGGAGAAACTGGAATGACAGCCCAGGCTGTCCGTAGTGCTTCTGACTCATCTGGCTGCTCCCAGGGCTCATGTGTTTATTTGGGGAAGTTTGGCAGTTAATTGAGCAAGAATCTTACAGAAATTGCTCATTACTGGCATTAAATTATCAGTTTGAAGAATTACAGTCCGTGGCAAAGAGCTGGTAATTACAATGGCAGACTTTGGGAAAATTAAATTTAAAGCTCCTATTAAATAACTTATAAACAAATTAGTTGATCAGTTTGACAAGGAAAACCCAGAAATCCCAGCAGGCAGGACAAAACAGCTTCTTCTCCCAGTGAAATCAGGGGCTGTGCTGGGTGTGGGCTGTGTGTGCCCATCTCCACCCTGGCTGTGTGTACCCTCCCAGGGGCATCTATCTGTCCCTGGGTGGGGAATGAGAATGGGGGAACCCCCATCCCCCTGAACCCTGACTCCCACCCCTGGGTGGGGCACTGTGATGGGGTTCTGGGTCTGGAGGATTCTCCAGCCCTCCAGGGGGGTCCCACTGCTGAGCCCCCCTCCCGCCCCCCAGAACGGCGTGATCTCGCTCATCGACTGCACGCTGGTGGAGGAGCCTGAGAGCACCGATGAGGATGGTAGGTCACACCTTGAGACGTACCCAGGGCCCTGCTCAGCCCCACTGGTGGGTGTGGGGAGGGCATTTGGGCTTGTGCGTCTCCCAGTGGGGGCTGAGCAGATGGACATCCACAAAAACGAGGTCACAACTACTGCAGGAGCCCCTTTGTGGAGGGGCACAACTGGTGCCACCAGCATGGCAATGTTTCTTGACATGCACTGTCAGTGATTTGGTTTTGTCAGCATGGTCATCCCATGGGGAGGGGGCTGGGGAGGTGACAGGGGGGCTTCCCCAGCTAGAGATAGCTGCCATGGGTTGGGACTGGGATGATGGCAGTGTGGGCAGCACTGCCAGTGTCCTGTCTGGGGTCTGGGATCCTCGTGGATGTTCTCACTATCTGTCCACATGGCATAAACCCAGCTGTGTCAGAGCTGGAGAAAACTCAGATGCCAATAGATTCAATGAAGACATGATCAAGGTTTGATTAGGTTAATTATTTACTGTGAACCAAGCAGACACACACTGATACAGACCCAACTGTCGTGGGGCAGCCAAAAACCCAAATAAACCCTCCTTAAAACCTGACTAAAGCCCATGTAGGGCAAAGGGGGTGGAAAAGCCTTTCCCAATCACTGTATGTGATTTTTCTGTTCCAAAGCCAAAACGTCAGGACAAGACATTGACCACCTTGACTTCAAAATCGTGGTAGAGCCAAAAGATTCCTCGTCTTTCACGGTTATCCTTGTGGCCTCATCCAGGCAGGAGAAGGCTGCATGGACCAGCGACATCAGCCAGGTAGGAGCCAGCAGGGAGGGGTTGTTGGGGTGTGGAGTCTTCGGGATGAGGAGCTGCCATGGAATCCCTGCTTGGCTGATCCCTGCTTGGCTGACCCTGACACCTGCTTGGCTGATCTCTGCTGGGCTGCAGCATCAGTTTGGGCACACAGGTTAATGCCTGAGTTTTGCTGCATGCCTGTGGTCCCACTGCCTGCCCTGGGGCTGGGTTTGCACCCTGGGAGCTTTCCTGGCACTGTTGGGGTGTTGGGCACTGCTATGGGCTGGGGTCTCGCTCAGGTGAAGCACTGAGCCCTGGGCACCCACACAGGGAGAGCAGAGGGGCTCCTGGGAGATGACTGGGAGCTGTGGGGCACGCAGAGTGTGGCCACCACCATTGTGGTCTGGTAGCTGGAGGGGGAGGTGGGAGGAGGAAGGTGACACAGCTACAGCAGGGTCTGTTCCATCACTGTTCTCCTGCACATCTCAGTCTGGGGTGTGTGTTCCTCCTGTGACTCCAACGCATGGTACAATTTCCACCTGCTTTTCACTTGCTTTATGCAGATGACCCTGAAGCTATTTCTCCCAGGTGGGAGGAGGAAGAAGCAGACTTCCTGATTCAGTAGGGATTGCCCCCTGCCACGTCTGTTGGGCCATGTTCTTGCCTGTGGCCCCTGGCTGAGCATCACCCTTCAAGAAGAGCTATGGGCAGGGGCTGGGCTGGCCCCTTGCAGGGAGGTGGTGGCTCCCAGCCCAGAGCCCCAGGGTCAGTCCTGCCTGCATGGGGGTTCCTGCAAGGACCTGCTGCTCATTGCTTCTCTCCTTGAGAGCATCCAGCAGTGTGGGCTGTGGGGAGCTTTGTTCCAGCAGTAAAGGCTGGGAGCAGGGTCTGGCAGCCGTAGCCATGGCTGTGTGACTGCTGGCACACCTGGAGCCTGGTCGGGTCTGTCTAGGACAGCTGCGGGACAGCTCTGGGTGATGCTCCCCCAGAACAGGGAGGCAGGATTGTGGCTATGCAGCTCCTGTCCTCACAAAGGAGCTCCTGCCATTCCCAGCAGTGCAGACCCAGCCCCACTTTCCTGTTGGACATGGGGGATGCAGTGAGCAGGGATATGTCTGGTCTGGATAAGGCCAACCTCTGGTGCTTCCCACACCTCCCACTTATGTCTCTTCCAGTGTGTGGACAACATCCGCTGCAACGGCCTGATGATGAATGCCTTCGAGGAGAACTCCAAGGTCACCGTCCCCCAGATGATCAAGTGAGTGTGGAGAGGGCCAGGACACAGCTCCAGTGGCAGCTAGAGTGGCCAGGAGCCCTGGAACCCCCGCAGCCTCCCCATGTGCTCCATGGGCTGCTTCTAATGTTGTGATTAGAAGCATTAAAAAGCTGTTGAGGGATTTGTATGGGATGTGCTTGGGGAGATCAGAGTGTCAAAGGGGGATGCTTAGAGAAAAATAATAGTAGTAAAGAGGGATGAAAGTACCATAAGAAAGGGGCACGGAGGCTGCCATCCCTGTGGGTGCTGGAGCGCAGAGTCTGCCCCAGTCTGTTGTGGGACATGGGTGTCAGGAGGAGGGCTGGTCCCTGCTGGTGGGACAGGGCAGTGCTGTCTGTGTCCCTGCCACACTGGTCACCCTCGCTGCCGCCAGGCCTGGGAAGGGGCTTGGTTCATGTGTGCCTTGGAATGGTCCATCCACCTCCCTCTGCCTGCTGAGCACTCTGCAGCATTTCCAACAGTTCGGGCATGTGAGTTTCCAGGTTTTCCCCCGGGGCATTCCTGCCTGTGTTTTCCATGGGGACACCCCGTATGAACAAGGCTCCTTCCTGCACCACATTCTGTGGTCTCTTGGTTTTGTTCCAGGCTGGAACCACAGATATCTTGTTTCTCTGCAGGTCTGATGCCAGCTTGTATTGTGATGATGTTGACATTAGGTTCAGTAAAACGATGAATTCCTGCAAGGTCCTGCAGATCCGCTATGCCAGCGTGGAGCGGCTGCTGGAGAGGCTGACGGACCTGCGCTTCCTGAGCATCGACTTCCTCAACACGTTCCTGCATTCCTACCGCGTCTTCACCACTGCCCTCGTTGTCCTTGACAAGCTCATCACCATCTACAAGAAGCCGATCAGTGCCATCCCGGCACGGTGAGGCCGTGGGGCGTTGCTGCAGGGCTGTCCTGGCACCTGTCCTGTAGCTGGAGGGGTGGTGGGGTCTGTGCAGGGACTGCCACTGCTCCTTGTCCCCTGTCTGTCCCCAGGCACTCTCTGCACCCCAGCCCTACCTGGCCTGGGTGCTGCCCCCTGATCTGTCCTGTCCCCAAAGGGCAGTGAGGTCTGGGGGGACTGTGGCATCACTCTCCATCCCCTGTCTGCATTCTCTGTGCCCCAGGCCTGCCCAGCCCTGGTGCCACTCTGGGTCTGTGTCACCTGCTCCCCATGAGCTGTGATACCCACACACTGGGGAAGGACATGAACCTAAACTCTGCAGGTGTCCCCACTCCTGGGAGGGCCAAGTGGTGGGTGCAGGGTGGCAAGGGGCTCACATCAGCTCTGCTGGACTTACAAGCATGCCCCAGGGGCCCGGAGCCACGGTGGGGGTTCTCCATGACCTCATGGGCAGGGCAGGTGCTAGCTCAGCCTTTGCCTATCTCTCCTCCAAGGTCCCTAGAGCTCCTGTTTGCAAACAGTCAGAACAACAAGCTGCTGTATGGGGAGCCCCCCAAGTCCCCCAGAGCCAACCGCAAGTTCTCCTCGCCGCCGCCGCTCTCCATCAGCAAGTCCTCGTCCCCCAGCCGCCGGAGGAAGCTGTCCCTCAACATCCCCATCATCACGGGGGGGAAGGCACTGGACCTGGCAGCACTCAGCTGCTCCTCCAATGGCTATGCCAGCATGTACTCCTCCATGGCCCCCTTTAGCAAGACCACCGTGGACATCAATAAACTGTATGTGTCCAGTAGCTATCCCAATAAAATCCCTGATGAAGGAGAAGTAGCCTCAGAAAAACAAGAGGAGTCACCGCCGGGCAAACAAAGTGAGTCCCTGTGGGCCTGAGGGTGGGGAGCTCCTGCCCAGGAGCCCCAGTTTGGGTGCACACACAGAGAGCTCCTGCCTCCTGAAAACTCAGTAATTTGTAATAACAAGACAAAAAAAACACCCAAAACCCCCAACCTCAAAATAAAATCCCATCCCAAAAAATCCCATAGTAACCACAGGACTCTGTACCTTTCTCATATGTGGTGGCTGCATCCACAGCTGAAAAAGGTCAGACTTCAGAAAAACCTGGAAGAGATAAAATGTGGCTCTTGTGTCCAGTGGGTGGTGAAGGGGTTCGCTGTTCTCCCAGGTTCCGAGGTGTCTGTCAGGGAAGAGTCAGACACGGATCCCAACCACAGTGATGAAGCCGAAGCTGAGCCTTCCCCAACAAAATCTCCAACAACTCCCAAGTCCATCAAGTGCAAAAATTCATCAGGTAACAAGAGAGCCCAGGCCTGTCCTAACCCTGGGGTACCCACCTGTTGGGGGCTGGTGCATGGGGGGAACCATCTGGGCAGTGGTGGTGCCCACAGTGATGTTGGATTTCTCCTCTCCCAGATTTCTCACTCTTTTCCTACAACAATGGTGTGGTCATGACGTCCTGCCGGGACCTCGACAGCACCCGCAGCGCCCTGTCCGCCACCTCCGCCTTCGCCATTGCCACGGCAGGGGCCAATGAGGGCACCCCCACCAAGGACAAGTACCGCAGGATGTCCCTGGCCAGCACAGGTACCTAGCCTCGAGGGAGCAGGAACATCTCTGGGGGGCTCATTTCCACTGCTCTAAGTTGAGTTTCCTGCCAGGAGCTCCCTGGGTGGGAGCAGCCCTGTCAGGGGAGCCCAGAGCCCCCAGAGCCCAAGCCATGTCCCAGGTGGCTGGACATGGTGCTGCCCAAGGGATGTGCAGGTTACAGGCACCTCAACCATCACACCTGTGGGCAGGTGGCCCCAGGTGTCCTGCTGCTGCCTGACAGGGAGCAACTCAGAGATGCTTGGGCAGGGGGATGCTCCATCTGGCACCCCCACAGCTGCCCTGAGGCATTGCCAAGGGACCTGTGCTGTGCTAAGGGGCCACTGGCAGTTTCAGGGTTCCCAACGGACCAGCGGAACGGAGACAAGGAGTTTGTGATCCGGAGAGCGGCCACCAACCGTGTCCTCAATGTGCTGCGTCACTGGGTCTCCAAACACTCGCAGGTGGGCAACAGAGCCTCCCTCTCTCCATCCTTCCCTCCCTCCCTCCATCC
>VWZD01009078.1:5985-18485 GCA_013396695.1 Sakesphorus luctuosus | reverse complement strand
ATGGAACCTACTTGGTGGAAGCTTCAAGTGAGAGGAAACTGTTGCTACTCAGAGCCTCCCTCTACAAACATTTTGTTGGCATACAGTCTTCTGTTCAGTAAAGCCAGGTGCTCTGCTGTGACAGTGGACTTGGCTTTTTCAGAGGGATCAGTGTGGTGGGAGAAGGAAGTGAGTCTTTTATTGGTCCTCACATGAAGCAATTAGACCAATCTTGCTACTGCAGAAGCTCATTCTTGTAATAAATCTTGCAAACTGTATTACTGTAAGCCTTAATATACTAGCTTCTGTGAAACCAGTGTGTAATTCTACTTAATAAACAAACTGTAATGTCCTTTATTGAGTTAAGGGTATAGGAATTTAGAAGACACTAAACCCTCTCACCTGGTCTTCAGGTATCAGAGCATCTGGGAGTGGCTGGGCTTAATTTCTGATTATAACCAATTTAGTTCTGTGAGTCTGATCAAGTTCAAAAGAAGAACTTGCACAAACTCAGGTTCAGTTTACCAATCCAGCACTATTGGTCTGATTGCATTCTCTGATTGCATTCAATAAGGACTTCGCACAATTCAGATTCACGGATAGTGAGGTTTAATGAAGGAAAAAAAAGCACGTTCAGGATTGGCAGTGACAAATACCCTAACTACAGAGTGCTATTATGTATCGTAGCAGAAATTATGGTAAGAGATATTCTAATACCGCTATAGGTATATGAAAATGAATATTCTCAGGTGTGCTCCAATGCAGTTGCAGGTGTAAAACTCACCTAAGAGTGTCCTTTGAGGAGAGGAGGAGACATGGAGTTTGTCAATTGATCCTAAGCAGGCAGAGATGTTTTCCCCATCCAGAGATATTTTCTTCTGGAGGTTTTCTCCTCTTCCAGAGGTGTTTTCTTCCTTCAGCCTTTTCTGCCCTTTTATACTATAAATTTTGGTGCATGTCCCTAGGAGATGGAATAATCACGTACTATAGGTGGTGTCTGGCAACTTTGGTAATGCGTACATTGCATAACACATGTTCTTCATTTGTGCCCTGAGGAGTGTGTAAGTTAATGTTAATGAGGCTTAATGGGGGTCTTGGTTATTTTTGGTCAGGATATATAGTTGACAAAAGAAGTATAATAAACACTTTGGTACTCCTCCACATCCTGAGGCAAAAGTAAAAGCTATCTGACCTTCATCAGAGGGTCTTTGTGTGCATTGTTACCTCCTTAATGAACCAGATTTATAACAAGGGTAGTTTTTCAAAGGTGAAGGGAGTGTGACAATTGTCACAGGATGTTTTTCTGTGCCTCACTAAAACAACATCAGGCTGTGAGACCTCCCTTCACTCCAGACATCATTCAGTTTTGAGGCATTGCTCCAGCCAGAAGCAAGATAAGAAAGAGGTTCAGCTCATGTTTTTCTCAATCAACCTCATCAACTCCTTACTCCCTTAAATCAAGACCGTACAGTTTTGGCCATTTACCACAGCACTCCCTGCTTAGCCTGAGCAATTCCATAGCTTAGTCTCATGTGAAGAAGGTATAAGACATAGTTTTTTGATGATAAAGGCACAGAATACTTTGGCAGGCTCTGCATCAGAAAGAAAAGCGCAATATTTTCTCATGAGAATGTGAAATAAATTCCATTACATAGAATTCTTTCCATTTGTGTCATGGGCTTTTATCAAAAATGTTAAGGGAAAAAATAATATCCTCTTTGACTATGTATGTATTCATGCTACCTGAATTTTCAGAAACAGCCTGTGGTACTGTTAAAGCACTCCATCTGTTTACAAATTGCAACGATTTTTAAAAACACAGACATGACTACATCTGTTTGCAGACTGGATTGATCAGCCCATCAGTAGTACCTTCATTTTTTCTGCTGTAATTTATCCCATGTCAAGTTCATACTCATACTAATTGAAGATTCTTTTTCAGCATTTGAATTATAACCGAGACTTCTCTGTTCTGATTTTAAGTAAAAATGCCTAATCTGAAGTTTATAATACCAGAGTTTCATGACCATCCAAAACTTTTTTGTAAGTTTCTCAATAAAATTCAAGGTACTGCTTTGACATTTACATTATGCATGGCATGTAGAATGCATTTTCTTAAAAGTATCTGTCTGGTTTTCTGGACATGGAAGTGGATAAACTGAAGAAAGAAAAAAAAAATTATGTCCCTCAGTTTTGAGATGACTTTCTTTTTTAAGTTTTAATTTAGAGTTCTCATTGTTAATATCTTAAGTACATTTCTTCCGTGGAACAAGGGAGAATAATTACTGTTAGAAATTTTTTGACAGCACTGGAAAGCCTCATTTCAACACTTCTCTCCTATTCTGCTGTGTTAATTAGATATACCATCTGCTAATGATCTACAGCTTGTATCATGGGAACACTGAATTTTGAATTTTCATGCACTGGCATGTGCATTCACACCCTGTCTGATACTCCAGCAATGTCTGCTCTGAACCCTGTTGTGAGTCACTGAAAGCTTCTTTGGAGATCTTGCCTTAATTTCCTTCTTCCCTATTCATTGCATGTTAACAGAAGGAAAAAAAAACATATTTCATTTTTTTATAAATTCTGTAAATAAAGAAATGTCAAAGTACTAGCTGCTAACTCAATTAGATCCTGTGCTGTTCATTGCAGGCCACTGCTGTTAATTTGTTGTGGTTAATAGGAAGGACATGTGGGGACTGCACAAAAGATCCTGATTTTGAACTTTGCTGTGGTGAATAGGGTTGTGTGTATGAGGAATGTTATATGACGTTTGAGAGTCCTCCCTCCAGCATGAAACAAAGAAAACCCAGTTTTTAACAGTCCATTAGGCCTCAGTCACAAGCTTTAGTACATATAATGCAAAGCAGACTCAATGCCTGTTAGGTGTTCAATGTTCTGCACATAAGTCTGGAATGTTACTGTATTTACTGATGCTTTAGAGGGTTTTTTTTATTTTTATAGATTTTAGAAGTAATTATAGTGAATGTGGGTTTTAATGTATCAGTATTTCTAGTAAAAGTAACCACAGCAGCTCAGTAGCTTAATGATTGCACATACCAACCCATACCCACATCAATTCCTCAAAATTCCATTAGGTGTTTAGTCTTCTTTTCAAGAAATGCTGAAAACCACCTTAAGGCCTGCATGAGGAGACTTAAATATAGGCAGAGTGACCTCAAAGCCCAGAATGCTGGAAGGCCTCCAAGGACCTGACACAAGATGAGGAATACCAAGATGATGAAGGAGGGGTTCCAGACTCCCCCAGACTCAATTCCTGATGGGGTGTACCAGGGGAAGGAGCAAGGTAGAAGCTGGGGGTGGTAGAAAGGGGATTGGATTGACATTATTATAAAACCCACGAAAGCAGTGTTCAGAGCACACGTGTAGATATGTATTCCTGGGGGCCTCTGGCCTGAAATTAAAAGACCTACCCTTTTTATCTTATATGCTAAGTTAGCTGGAGTCCTCTTTTCTGCAGCCTCTTAAGGCAGCAATACTGAGGTGCAGAATAACAGGAAGAAGCCTATTTGTACACCTGGTCTTATGAAAACATGTTTGGCTTGTATGTCTTCTGGGTCTTTAGAAGAGACATTGTTACAGTTTTGAAGTCTTTCATGGAATTTCCTTGTACCAACACAGAAGTTTGAGCGCCAACGCACAACCTCCCACAGCACAAGATAAAAAAGAGGTGGCCAACTGCTTTGAATTCCAGCTTGATGGCTGGGGCAGAGGTGAGAGGGAGGGAAAGGTTTTTTTCCCTGGTGCTAGACTTCAGGTCTTTGTTGGCGGCTGCTGTGACTAGAAGCTGCTGGTTTTGCTGAGCTGGTGAGCGCACCTTGGAAGGAGTTCCTTTCTGGTTTGGCTCTCCCCACTTTCCCACTTCAACTTTCTGTGAACCCTGGGCTTCAAAGAGGCAGAGAGAGCCTTTTGGATTTGCTGCAGACTTCCTGAAGATTGACTTCAGCTGCAAGGGGGTTGCTAAGAACCACCACCCCCAACTCCCAGTGTTTCCTTCGTCGAACAAAGGACAAGGAGAGAGCCTACTTTGCCCCATGGAAAAGGTTCCAGCCTATCCCATGTAACTGCCATTCTTATATGAGGTATCAAAAGCTGGTGCCTCTTCAACTCCTCTTGTCTCTACTCAGCAGGAAAAAGACTGGGGCTGAGCCTTGCGGCCAGCCGCGATGCAACACTGCGACCTGCTGTCTGTTTGTAAGCATAATTGAATCGAGATAGAGGCAACACCCATTTTGAGGTTGTTTTGCTACAGTGGCGGGTGGTTTGCTCTGGTTAATATATATATTAATTAAGAACTGTTATCCTCTTCTATACATTTCTAATTGAAGATTTTTTTTCTTTCCCTTAAATTTAAAAGGGGTGTAGTGTTGGTTATTGAGGAGGAGTCCTCTTCTTCAGTTTAGATAGACACCTTGGTTTCCTTTAAACTAGGACAGACATAAAGGGCCTCTTGTACAGAAAGTGTATTAAAGACCCTTATATTTGTTCAGATATCACTTTCACCTAAATGCATTGTCTAAGGGCTCAAAGAAAGTCAACAACACATTGGTATTGGGCTTATCAGGTATAATTACTAGAATCAAATTACTGTTGACACACTGCACACTTTTGTTTTAAATGTAGCTCATATTTTGCTGTTTGTTCAGCTGCTTTATAAAACTTGCTCTTTAGCTTGTTACAGATGGTTTCCAGGAGAAAATTGTAATTGTGTAGTTGTTACTACATTCCTGTATTGTTCCTTGGCCATTGTATAGGTAACCAGAATTTTCAGCAAATACTCATTTTATGTTTTTCATTTTTATGTTTTTTTTTCTTATATGATTTAATTATTTTTTAAACTTCTTACTTATATAGGACATGGGGCATTGCATTTGTTTTGGCTGGGATAGAGCTATTTTTCTTCACAGTGACTAGTATGGGACAAGGCTTTGGATTTGTGCTGAACAGAGCGTTGTTTAGTACAGAGATGTTTTTGTTGCTGTTGAGAAGGGCTTGCACAGAGTCAAGGCCTTTTCTCCTTTTTGTACTGCTCTGTTGGTGAGGGGACTGAGGGTGCATGGGAGGTTGGGAGGAGACACAGATGGGGCAGGTGACCCAAACTGACCAAAATGGGTATTCCATACCATATGACATCAAGCTCAGAAAATAAAGTGGGGGCAAGAAGAAGGAAGAGAGGGATGTTTGGGATTATGTAATTCGTCTGCCTGAGTAACCATTCCATGTGATGACACTCTGCTCTCCTGGAGATGACTGAATACCTGCCTGCCCATGGGAAGCAGTGAATTTGCTTGGATGTGCAACTTTTTCTTTCCCTAATAAACTATCTTTATCTCAACCTACAAGTTTTTTACCTTTTGCCATTTTGATTCTCTCCCTATTCCTCCTAGTGGGGGAGTGAACAAATGGCTGCATGGGGCTTGGTTGCTGGATGGGGTTAAGCCACAAGAGTTTTTTCAGCTACCTCGTGGGAGGAAAATGAAGAAATTATAGTATTATCTGGCCAGCAAATCTTGCTTTATTGGGTTTTTCTTCACTTAAAGCAAGTGAGGAAAAGATTGTAAAAACCATTTATATGGAAATTGCATCAAAAAATATATACACATAAGAAAATTTAGCATCTTTCTTGGAGCTGAGGACTTTTTCTTTTTAAGTCTTTACATTTCTTGTCAAATATAGATACTTACTTACAAAAAAGGATGTATTCTGAGGTTGGCCACCACCATGTATTTCTGAAGTGTTAGTTTGTGACTTTCCCATTTTTCATCCTAGAATGTAAATATGTTTAGAATGGAAGTTTGAAGAAGTTTTTCATTCCCTCACTATTTACCGACTCAATTGATGCATGGGACAGTCTTTTTTTTGAAGTCAGTTGCAAAACCAAAATAGATTGTGAATCTTAGAAACCCTGAAGAAGTAAAAACAACATGTGCTGCACAGTTGGATTGAGTTGTTTGACTTCATCTTCAATAAAATAATGTGCCAGTGAGACATGTCTTAGGCAGTGCTCAGTACTCCCAGGAAATTTGAGTAGCAGATTCCCCAAAAGTTCCATACAACCCAAATAATCTAGGTTAATATTAAGTCCACAATGGAGAGAGAAATTAAGTGATTTTTACCTATTTGGCTGGTTTAGATGATGGACTTTTTTAATACACTTAAAATGCTCAACTCCAAGTTGATTTTGTAACTGACAAGTGATGCAAGCCAATAATTTCCTTTTGTTCTCCCAGATTTAAATTTGCAGTATATTCTGTATGTTATCATTAGTCTATCAAGCCAAAATCATCAAACATGGATGGTCGGTCTATCATAAGGATAAGGCCTTGAGAAATGTTTTGGATGCCTTGAGTAGCAAACTACAGATTGCCATTCTAGAATTTTAACAAGTTCACTTTGTAGTTTTTAACAATAAAATTGGTATTACAGTGCTTGTGTTGTATTGTGGGCAAGACAGAAACCGGTTTAGAATTTGAATAAAATTAATTTAATGCAAAAATTTTTCTTCACTGGATGTAATTCATTTTTCTTTCCACTTGACTTCTACAAGTCTCCAGAATTGGCTTTCCATGAATTTAAAAGTGTAAAAATATTACTGTAGATGGGTATAACAACTTTGATATTTTAAAATATAGAAGTGAATAGGCAGATGACTAATGATTGACAATGTTTTCAAAAGCAGAGCTTGAGAAAGCTAATGAGAATGGTCTAACTGAATGTAAACTAAGTGCCAGCAGCTCTCTCTTGAATCATAGTCTCTGAAATGCTTTTACAGACTCAATCACCAGATGAAACTGGCCTTGAAGATCATTACTTAAGATGGAAAACTGCTCCTTTTCCAGCTAATTTGGGCTCCTGAAAACAGTCATATGGAAGTCAACGCAATTACACAGAATCTTTACATTAAACTTTTTTTTAAGAAGTTTGCAAAGGTGTTGTACTTGCCTCTGTACAAATCGAGTTGGCAAATGCCATTGCAGAGGCCCCTTTGCAGCACGGAGTACTAATGTCTCTATTTATAAGAAAACCAGTGTTGTGCAAGACAATTCATTAGAAAAAAAAGGTAAGATTCCTTTCCTTGTTTGGATAATTGTTAAAATACTTCCTTCAAGTCTGGAGTGTATCATTGCATGCCATTTCTGAACATTTCCTGGCTCTATTTTTGTATTGATGGTGTTGGGTGTAAAGACAAACCATGAATGTCTGTAGAGACAAACTGTGCTTGCAGTATGCTAAAACAGGGCTCTTGAATACTTTTGTCTTTTTCCTTCATCTTTTTCCTATACATTGAATAGATTGTGAAATATCTGAAAAAGGGACAGTTTTCTAACCCATGATCAAATCCAAGTATGCTGCACTTGGTCTTTCTAGAACTTTGCTAGAGAGCATGTGAACTCAGAAGGAAACTTTGCAGAGTATAAATATTTTCCGACCATGGAACTCCAAAGGTGTAATAATGTTAAGAAGGGTGACTGATCACTAGAAAAATAACAGGCCACTGCTACAGACTTGCAGACATCATAAAGCAATTGTTAACATCTGCTGTGATAAGACAATCACATGGAAAATGTTGTTATGAAATTTACTATGCTACTAGGAAATAAAAGCTCTGTTCCTCAATCCATTACAGAAAAACAGACATTCAGTGAACAGCAGTCTATTTACAGTGCTGTCACATGAGAGAAGAAATTAGAGGAAACATTGCTTATTTCTTGTAGTTACCAGAAATTTATTACATCCACTGTTAAGTTCCAATGGATTACTGTGTCCTCAAAGAAAACATACTATAAAGGAATATAACTATTTAGAAATTGTCTTAGTTTAGAAGAAAACTAAGATATTTATATGGACCAGGAAGGAAGACCCTTCCCCAAGGAATCACCACAGCTTTGAAGTTCAGGGGTTTTAATCATAAAAATGTACGGAAACAGAGTATAACAGTTCTTAACTACAAATATAAATATCTATCTAAACAAACCAAGGATAGAATGAACAACCCCCCAAAGAAAAGGACAAACCCCTCAAATGAAACTGAATTTTTCTTTGCTCCTTGGGTGCAATTATATTTACAGACAGCAGATGTCACTGCCACGCCTCAGCTGGCCGTGAAGTCACTTAGTGCTCCTTGTCCTCTAGTCTGAAGAAGATGGCGCTGGGAGCTGGGGATGAGTGGGGTGGTGGTTCTCAGCAACTCCTTGCAGCTGAAATCAGTCTTCAGGAAGTCATCATCAAATCCAAAAGGTTTCCTCTCCCTCCAAAACCCAGGGGTGCACAGGGAAGTTTAAGGGGGAAAGCAGGAAGAACCAAGCTAGAAAAAAGGAATGCTCTCTAAGGTGCAAAGGGTAGCTTCCAACCGCTGTAGCCACCAGAAAATGAACNAATTATATTTACAGACAGCAGATGTCACTGCCACGCCTCAGCTGGCCGTGAAGTCACTTAGTGCTCCTTGTCCTCTAGTCTGAAGAAGATGGCGCTGGGAGCTGGGGATGAGTGGGGTGGTGGTTCTCAGCAACTCCTTGCAGCTGAAATCAGTCTTCAGGAAGTCATCATCAAATCCAAAAGGTTTCCTCTCCCTCCAAAACCCAGGGGTGCACAGGGAAGTTTAAGGGGGAAAGCAGGAAGAACCAAGCTAGAAAAAAGGAATGCTCTCTAAGGTGCAAAGGGTAGCTTCCAACCGCTGTAGCCACCAGAAAATGAACTGAAGCCAGCACACAGGAAAAGCTTCTCCCCCTCACAGGTACTGGGGGTCTATTCCTCACCTCCACCCCACCATTAAGTTGGAATTTAGAGTCATCAAGCACTCCTTTGTTCTTGGTCCTAGCATTTCAACTCCCCAAACCTTTATGTTGGGAGGGAGAGAAAAATTCCTCCCCCCACCTTTTTGTTTGAACCTTTAACAGAAATCTAGTGGAATGTACAGAAAAACCTGTTCTGGTTCATGGGCTTGATTGAGACATGTAGGTACAACCCAGAAGAAAACCCAATGAGAGCAGAAAGTCTAAAGAGTATTCTGACATGACAATTCTTTCAGGAACGTGCATGGAGTTGGTTGATACTAGTATTGTGTTGTGCAACAGAGGAAAGAAAACCATGATCTCATTTCCTGTCAAGATTGGTTGATGTTTAATGCATTACTACAAAATTTTGTTGTTGTTGTTCTTTGTGGATTTCTTTGTGAAGCAAAGATCTCAACAACATCTTTTTCCCAAGTCATGAACCTGGCTGGGTATAACAAGAGGAAGAACTGAGATTGTGTTGAAATCAGCAGACAACTGCAATAGCTTGATATATCCCACGTATTTCTAACTATGCAGATCTCCAAGCTTGATGTCATCTGTCTGAGAATGACTATCACGTCACAGATAAAGTTATGGATGTCAAAAACTCAGCTGTGCAACATGATGGAAGGAAATAGCAGAAAATAAATGTTAAAGACCAGACCATCACTGTCAGAAGTTAAACACTGATATCTTAGTTTTGTATTACAACAGTACAAAATTAAATTTTATTGGAAAGGCTGAAAGATGCAGATGCTGGTTAACTAGTTTATTTTACAACCACATATCAGACACATCAGACAATCTCATCTGAATACTCACCTTCTTTCCACAAATTCTGACCTGGTAGAAAATTTTATTTAGAGAATTTCCAACTTAAAAATTTACACTTTTATTTTTATTACCAGAAATAAGTTATTCTTGAGAAATTTACTTCCCTTTTATTTTTAAGTAGTAAATACTTTCTTAGCCATTGAGATGAAATGAAATATTTAGGTTGACCTGAACATACTTCCTTCAGTTTTAAGACAATGATTTCATCTGCCGTTAAAGCATACATAATTTTGCAATGTCATATTAATATATATTTTATTAAAAAAGGGGTTTTAGGATAGTAGGTCATCTCATATTTTGCTTGGAAAAGGCCCATTCTGTTCCTTTTAACTGAAATAAATACCAAGCACATTTGTACTGGAGAAACATAAAAGGAGCAGTGTAGTTGGTCAAATCTGGAATTAACTAGCTGTAGTGATTAATTAATATGTGCTCCTATATTACTGCTGTGTAAGCAGAAACCTGTAAGATTTATTATTTGGCTTACTAAGCACACAGATAAATAAACATAATCTGTCACCTAGCATTTTAAATATCATGGGTTTTTTGTGTCTCTTGAGATGATATTTTTGTTTCCAGGAGTACTGATCCTCTCCAAGATGACTGCTGCAAACAAAGCCTTTTCCTTCAGAGTACTGCAGTTCAGAATGGTGCTATTGTACTTTCATAATGACACAAGGCATCTGATTTTATTTTAATGCTCATATTTAATTGGGTTTGCCTTTGCCAGCAGAAACATAAGAATTAGGGAATGACTTTAGATTTCACGTCTAAAGATTTCAGAAACATCTCCGGTAAGTTTAATTGCAATTCTTATTATATAGAAATTAGTATATTGAATTTCATATAATTAACATATTTTTCCTTCTTATGAAATTAATGTATTTATATAGAATTGTATTGCACGGCCTGTTTAGGTACATTAATTTCCCCTCATACAGTTTATGATGACTTTTTGTTTTACATATTCCATCTACACTTCTATGTGTTAAATGTAACATCACATGTAAACAATTTTTTTTGCAACTGTGAAACTAATTCTTTCAAGTCACTTTAGAAGAATAAATCACCCTTGGGTGCTGTATAGAAGTCTGAAATGCTAAAGACAATAAGAACTTATTTGTAAATTTTATGCAGTTTTTGAAAATGCAGGTTGGAGCTGCTGTAAAGATCTTAAACCATTTTTTGTAGAACCTGGGCATTTGTCATTGTGCTATGGCACGTAAAGCAGTCTTGCAAAGGCTTATTAATCAGCATTTCTATATAACTTAGTGCTGAATGCTGACCCTGAGCTGTCAGTAGGAGTTTGGATATACTACAGTACGGGATGTCCTTCTTTTAAAGCTACTTATTCTTTTTTCTGCCTGGATAAAGATGCATTAAAATGGGATAAAATATGGATTCTATGACAGAAAGGCTGGGAAAGAATAGAAAATTATATATATTCACATATTTTAAAAAGACATTGGGTTTTTGCTTGATTATGGTGAAAAAAGACTCTAAGAACACAGCTCCTCAAATACTGCATAACACTCAAGCATATGCAAACACCTAGGGCACTGCATTGGTTAGAAAGAAGCTGCTGATTTTTCCCTTGGTCAGCTTAAATTACAGTGTTACGGTTTAACAATGGGCAGCAACTAAGGACCACACAGATGCTCACTCACTGCCCCCAAACCCACTGTGCTACTGGGAGGAGAAAAAGGAAAATAAAAAATTAAACCCATGAGCTGTGGTAAGATTAAATGAAATTAAAACAAAATTTAATAATAACAGTGACAACAGCAACAATAATATTGTAATGAAAAGAGAGTCAATAGAAAGACAGAGAGAAATAAAACCCAAGAGAGACAAGTGGTGCACAGAGTAATTGCTCACCACCTACTGTCCAATGCCCAGCCCCAAAAGAAACAGGCATCTCTCAGCCAGCTTCCCTGAGTTTATATGCTGAGCATGATGTTCCAGGGTATGAAATGTCCCCTTGCTCAGTTTGGGTCAGCATTTCTGGCTGTGCTCCCTCTCAGCTTCTTGAACACCTGCAAAGTGCCTGACTTAGAGTAAGCTCTATGTAGCAACAGCCAAAACAGCCAAAACATCAGTGTGTTAGCAACATTATTCTTGTACTGAATCCAAACAACACTGTGTGAAATATTAGGAAGAAAATTACCTCTGCCCCAGCTGAAACTGGGACATACATCTTTGAGTCATGACAGTTATGCAAATATAGAGCTATTTTAAAAGCAATAGATTTTGCAGTTACACAAAGGATGTGTGTAAAAATTTGAACTCTGACACTATGTTTACAATGTTTTTGAAAGAGGTAATATAAATACTAATGAACAGACTGCAGTGATATGTGCTATAGTCTTGCACCTGTTTAAGACAAAATTATATTTACATTATATGGAATATGTGTAAAAGACAACATTATGTTTAAAAGATAGCTTTTTATTCAGTCTCTTCTAGTTGTTGATGTCAGTTTGGAAAAAATTAATCTCAGCCTAAGAAAGATCAAAGTGTTTTTTGAAAATTTATTTAGCATTTTAGAAAATGCTGATTTTAATTTCACCTCTGCTGTAGTAGGATGTTTTTCCTATTAGGTTTTCAGATTAATCTTTCAGGTTTAATGAGTAGATATAATTGTGCTAGTTTGGGAATCTTTTCTCCTGCCAGTTTTCTGTGCATAAGTAGTGCAACTTCTGTACTGCAACATTTAAACATTCAAATTCTGTGTAGTAATTCTAGGAAGTATTGTCTCCTTGTGTGTGTCAGACCTGTCTTGCAGAAGGATAAAAGTCAATAATCTGTTTTAGTTACAATACTGGGAACTATATGCAAAGATATGCAGTAAATTATTACCTTTTTACAAAGACTTTGACCATGAAACCT
>VWZD01009075.1:0-19685 GCA_013396695.1 Sakesphorus luctuosus | reverse complement strand
CTTTTTGAAGGCACAATAATAGTGTTGTTAAGGCTGTCACATTCTAAAAATATAAATCAAGTACAAAAAATGTGAACAAATATTATTTTTTCCTGTAGAACCTGCTTGCAGGAATTTGCATTTTGTCCACTTCAGGACTGAATCAAACTCAGCTGGTTCAATCTTCGATTCTGGCATAGACTAAATAACAAATGTGAAAACTCAGCTTGCATCTGAAATTCCTTCACTTTGGTAGGAAATATCATTCAAGATGTTTTTTTCAAGTATACCTAAATCTTATCTTCTCACTAGGTCCCGTGTGAGACTTGCATTGATTCATTTGGGACCAAATCAGTAGTTGTATAGAGCCTATACTACTTAGCTGTTCTGTAATAATCTAATCCTTAAAAAAAATTTACAAAAATATAAAAGAAAAAAGGAGGAAAAAGGAGAAAAAAGTATCACTTGATTGTGTCATATGATTTATATAAACTCAGTTGCACTGAGTTGATGACATGTTGCTTGTGTAAATGAAATGCAGCAATTTCTTACACAGTGATCTCTTATTGTTGCTGAAGTTCATGTGTCAGGTGCCTTTAAGTTTCATGAGCAAGTATATGTTTGATTACTCAAGAAACAGGCAAAAAACCCCTTGTCTGGAGATCTGGTGCTGAACCTGGGAAGAACTGTGTAATGGCATATTCCAGTGGGACTGGTATGCAGGAACACACATAGAATCACAGAATACCCTGGGTGCATTTCAGGATGCTCAGAGACAGTAAAACCAGCACAGACCTCTGCAGACATGTTTTCTGCTTTGGAGGTACCTGCCTTAAAATTAGTGTGCATGAGTTAAAAATAGAGATCCCAGCATCCTGTAGATCTTCAGGTGATAATAACCTCTAGTCCTTTACATCACTTCTGTTGACTGTTATTTCTCTTGCACGTGTATTCAATAACCTAAATGATGTTCACTAAAGAGCTCATACTATTGGTTTTCAGTTATTAGTTATGTCCTTGTTGTGAATTGAAAGATATGACGAATTCTAACTATATTTTTTCCTTTACAGACTACTCTAAAAGGAGGGAAAGAACTTCTACTTAAATTTTTAACAATTTCTTTATGGGAGAGTTATTAATACCCAGAAACTTAATCTGATCTGGCTTTTTTGTGTTTTGTTTTTCATTTGTTTGCTTGCTTGTTTCTTTGGTTTTTTTTTTATTTTTTTCCTATCCTTTTTTTTATTAGCCCCTTCCTTCTTTCCTTCTTTCTTTCTTTCTTTGCACTGTGTTTCACACTGGTGTTTAGGACAGCAATAATTACCCTTTGATATTTTTTCATCATATTTTATTAAGTGACTAAACTCCTTCCACGCATTTCTGTGTGAACAGGAGTCCTGTCGCCACAGACAGGCAGAAGCACCTTCTATTTCTCTCTGTGCTACAGAAAGACCAGATCATAACTGAGCATTTTGAGAGTCGATAACAAATAACATTCTGATGACTTAACATGTAAGTGGTCAGCTGGCCTTGGTGCCACTTGAGTCCCTGGAAAATGCAACTTTAGAACTCCAGAAATGAAAGACAAACAAGGCTGGCAGCGATCCCTAAAGGTTCTTGCCTACACCATCACACAAAGCAGGGCTGACTTAAAAGTTAGACCCAGCTTCAAAGTTACACCATGTGGTACAGGTGTATTTCATTCAGGGAAATTCTAAATAAACCCGTAACTGGGGTTCCAGTGCAGAGATGGTACCTCTGCTGGACTAAAAGCAGAAGCCTTGGGTAGATGAGAAGCAATTGTCTGCCAGTGCCATACATTGCTTAGATTGTGGACAGAATGTTGAAGTCACTTTGAAAAATGGAAATTTCCAGCAGGTATTTGTACTGCCAATCCCTTCGCAGTCTTTGCTGTATGTAGGTGTGTCATGTTTGTAGTGGCAAGTTTGCTGCACTTATGCACAATCTGCAGACATTGATTGGTGGAAAGTGCAATAATCTACCAAGAGAACACCTTGCACAGCTCTTGCACAAATCCCTTAGCAGCTAGGAAGTGCACAACAGGTTGGAGAATGTGTAAGAGAATCATAAAAAATTTCCCTAATTGAAGGGGTGGCGGGGAAGGAAGATGGATCTGAAAATCTGCATTCAATCTGTTTTGCGGCTGATCTGTCTGTAGAAATCTCTGCTGTTGCCTTTCAGGTGCATCACCAGATCCAGCTCGGCATGGGCTTTAGCATTTCTAACCCCATTCCAACACGCTTTCATACTGTCTCAGTATTCCACTGGGGTTGTCTGTCCCTGCTGCTACTGTAGAAGCCTGAGCCTCTTTTCAGGAAAGAGTTTAGTGAGGAGCTGCTTCTTTCATTCTGGCTTCTTACTGCCTTTACTTGATTGCCTGCACATTTTTGAGTTTGCAAGAGGGGACTTTGGAATACCAACCACCACTCCTACCTGTTTTCTGTGCTCTTTTCCATGAAATTCTTCCAAGCAGGTCTGTGAACTGGACACAACTTTACTTTTAAAAGTTCTTTTGCTATTTTGAAATAGGAAGTTGGAAAAGTTTATAAGCTTTTGAGTGTTTCCCTTTTTTTCTGTTTTTTTTCTTCAAGCTTAGTGGATGGCTTCATGTCATTCTATTTTTCCCTGGAGAAACTGGTAATTTTTGGTAGAGAAAAGATGCTAAACTTGCACAAAGGAAAAAAAAACCCAACAACATGATAATACAGTGAAACAAAGAGAAACCGACTTTCTGAGATCAAACCACGGGTTTCTGACTTCACTTAAGGTCAAGAACTGGGGATGTTTAGGCACCTACAGATTGAGGTATATTTGTTTTACTGCACTGGATATTTATCTTAAAAGAATGATGGTTGTTTCACTGGCTAAATGTCTTTGCTACTTAACCAAAGCAGGCCTAAAATATACTCATGGAAGAGTGCTGGTAGGATTGTCCTGACCTTACCAGCAAGGACAAAACTGTAAATGAAACCTCCTAATCACTATATCAGGACAGAAGAAAGAAAATAAATCTTCAGTATAGAAAGCTCCTGTCTAAGAGGAGACCCATGAACCAGCGAATAATGGTACAAGCTGTTAGTGGATGATGTTCAGCTCATTAAAACATCCAGAGAACAAGCATATTCCGGGGAGAGAGAGCAATACTTAAAAAACATGCCTTGAGAATGGTTTTCTTTGTTATGCGTGAGACTAGATTGTGATATTTGCTGTTGAACAACTGCTCTGAATTGCCCCAATTCAAGAAAAAACCTGTAAACTTGTATAATAAAACTGATCGATTCTCATTACCTTTTAAAAAGCCTAAGCTAATTATAGCTTTTAGGAGTCTGGGGGAAAAACTAGGAAGGAGTTTGCAGTTACTTAAAGAGAAAAGGGAGGAAATTCTTGTTTAAGCATCTAGTGCTTTTCCCAAAACTCAACTCCCAAAACACCGCATTAAAAGACTAATTGTTAAATAATCTTTAAACAGGCTTTGCGTGTTTTACTTTTCATTGTATATTATAAGCTGAAAAGTGTGATTTCTAATCTGGTTTTGTCCTCCATATCCATAGATCATTGATCTTTACCTATGCCAGTAATGGAACTTGAAATTACTTTACTTCCATGTTTGGTTGTTGAAGGTCTCTGAACTTGGAGCAGGATTTGGACCAAGCCCTGATCCTATGTGTTACCCATATGTGTCACTGTCACGACCCGCTCCTGGGAAGGGGACCGGGGTAACCTAGGTTGTTATTAATCATTCCCTTTGGAGTGGATTCAAGTGAAACAACACTATATAATCAGTATTTATTTAACAATTCTGTATAGTGTGACATAGAAAATAACCTTAGTGGGTGGGGAAAGATGCACAGGGGGAAGAAAGACAGGAGAAGAGTCCAGGACAGCAAGGAAAAAGAAGAGATGAGAAAAGATGAGAAGGTTAAATAGTCCTAGGGATCCAGCGTTGCATCTCAGCAGTCCTCCAGGCCATGGTCTCCATCTGCAGGCGGTGGGGGCCAGGAAGAGGACCCAAATTCCCAAAGGCACCAGTCCATTTTTATACCCTCAGCATGCCTTTTTCACCTCCCCGCAAGGCAGGGGGTTGTTTTCCATGAAGCAGTGTCGCCAGCCAGGCTGTGAACCCCCATATTCGCCAGGTTCATGTGAAGGGCAGGGCAACGGCTCTTCTTGCCTCCTCAGGGCTCAAGCACTGGAGGAAGGGATGGGCCCAACTGCCCATCAGGGGTATAATGCAAAAGTCAAAAGCCTTCAAAGTCTCTTAGAATGCATAAATCATTAACCATTTCAGTCTCTGACAGTCACCCATATCTGTCTCTTCCCAGACCTGTGTGGAGCCTCAGAACTACTTTTTTGAAGTAACTGTATGGTCAGCCATCAGAAACATGCCCTCAAGCATTTTGAGTCATTTTGCCAAAATGTATTTTACAATATTTTCCTCTGTGACGTCTAACACTTCTGCCTGGGTGGATATGATTTGGTGAATTTATGCAAGTCAGGAGAGTTTCTCCTGTGATGCCCTTTGTTCCTTCCTGTGTGGACTTGGCAGTGATTCCACAGGCTGCCTATCAGTCACCACTTTCTGCAGGGCAATGACTATGGTGGATGTGCAGCTGAAGAAGTGGATCTGCATAGCACTTTTCAGGGAATTCCAGTCTTGGAGCCGCAAAGATCCACGTGCTCTGCTTGCGTGTTTTCCTTCCACTTTCCCTAGGTAGAAAGGAACAGCTTTCTTCCACCCATTCCTTCATCCAGCTCTGTCACAATGGTGTTTAATGCAATGTAGATCTTTTGTATGGAATGATGCATCAAGATCATGGTAGTCAAGAGCTAGAAAAACATCTATACAACATGGCAGCAGGGAATGACATTCAGCTGAATTAAACTGACATGCCTTCGATTATTCAAAAAATCAGCTGGTATCCAGAATATCAAACATGTTGAGAAATTGGATTAAAAGTTCAAGTGCTTAGTTCTCAGTTCCCTTAAGAATTACTGAAGTAGACTTAGGATATCCCTAAGGACTGTCTGGTGAATGTACCACACTGTTAAGTGTGTCAAGATTGGCCTGAGACTATTATTGTTTGTTCACAGTGGTAGAAATGTACAGCCTGGAAACTGAGATTTCAGGTTTTAGGGATTTGAAATTTGATTCTACATGATGGTTCCTTTATTAAGATTAATTTTCTGTTTCTGAAATAGGATCATTCTGAGTTCTAAGAAACTTCTCCATATAAATAATCAGTAGTTTGGGGGAGCTTTTTTTTAGCCAAGGTGGAGTGTTTTTCTTAGTCAATTTATCATTCCTATGCACTAACTTAGGTCAGGTGGGCACAGTCCAAAGACTGAAACTACCTGATCATCAAGCACAGAATTCCATGATTTGCCAAGAATGCACCTCAGCAATTTCAAATCTAAATGTGCCAAGTGCATGTCCTACCCACACAGGGGAAGCCCTGCTCCTTTCTGCCCTGCAGCAGCATTGGATGTTTTGGAGCTCTGCAGGAGCTCTAGTCCTGCTCACTGCAGGCTGCTGGCTGACCAGGAGGAGGAAGTCTGCCTCTGCCAGCCACAGGGAGCTGGAGAGATTCAGCAGCAGGGAGGTCAACAAGCAGGTGAGATCCTGAAACAAGAAGAAGATTGATGAGCAGGAGAGCTCCAGCAGCAAGGAGAAGGCCAATGAGCAGGAGAGGCCCAAGGGTGCAGGTACTAGCCTCAGTTCTTTGGCTGTGCAAACTCCATCACCAATGGACGCAGTGAAGGCAAGGTTCGACGGGGCTGTCAGCTGCCTGATCTAGCCGAGAATGTCCCTGCTCATTGCAGGGCTGTGGCAGGGGGTCAGACTAGATGGTCTTGAAAGGATTCGTTCCAACACCAACCATTCCATGATTCCGCGATTCTAAAGCAACAGCTGCCCAGCATGAGTGAGCAACTGAAGGAGCTGTTGGGTGTGACCTCCTTTGTATCTGCAGAATGTTTTCCAAGAGGAACTTCATGCCAGAGTTGCACCCAGCCACTGGGACAGACAGCACCTCTGAAGGCCGGAGCATCCAAGAGAACAGCATCAACTACAGCCTGCTCGTGATCCTGTGGCCATCCCCCAGGCACTCCTTCAACCTGAACACCATTGAGCACCTGCCAGCAAGTGGCTGCCACATCTACGTAGTGTTGGAATGCACATGATCGATGGAGCAGCTGGTGGGAAGACGTCATGCTTTCTCCACCCTTCTGGTGATCACCTGCTGAATGACCAGTTCTGGTACTTCCTGGAAACCCTGTGCACAGCTGACTCCTTGGATGTGGAGAAAGTTGCCTACTGGGTGCAAATATTGGTGGCATCAGCTGCTGCTTTTGCCTCCATCATACCACTGCCAGGTCACGGTGCTGTCCTCCTGCAGGTCCTGCAGGCTGCAGCTGATAGGCATCTCCTGGACACAGATCATTACTGAGATGGCTCGTGCAGTGCAACAGGACAGCTCAGGTGCCTGCCTGAGCCTTGAGGAGTCAACAGCCAGCAGTTCAAGATGAGCTCAGAAGGACTAGGGCTTGGGAAATCTCTGTTGGCCCAGATGAACCTTCAAGCCTAAAAGTACAGAAGCACATAGAAATGATTTTGTGATTTTAAAGGAGACATGGCTAATCTTACTGAGAACAGAAACACATGCATCTGAGTGCTACCTAGATTAATAAAAAGACCTCTTTAATGTGTCTTTTAACTGAGTGAGCAAGTGTTTAATTATAGGTTCATTATACTTGTCATTCATGTAATGCTTAAGCAGACCGGTTAGGGATTTCTTTTAGATGGTGGTGATTTGTCTAATAGCCACTTCTGGGTTGTGAGGAGGAATGTTGACTATTTTCAGGGTTGTTTGCAAAAGAGGAAAATGTGAAGCTGCCCCATGTACCACAAGCACCTGTCAGTCCACAGCTCATGGCAGTATAGAAGAAAAATGATTCAAAGAAACAGGGTCAATAGTCCACGTAAAGTAAACACACTTGCAGTCCTGAAATCAGAAAAATTGAAACAATAGAAGTTGGCAAACTTTCCTACTAAAGCTGTACAACACACCAGGCTTGTTTACAGATGGTTTTCAAACTATTCTGAATTTAGAAACCTTTGTGAAAACCTCAAGGAATGGACAGAGAGACATTCAAACAACCAAATGCCTTAGGAAGGGATGTCTTAGGTATTATTTTGGTATTGCTGTTCTTGTTCTAAATCTCTGGTAGGTGAAGATGTCATCCTAAACAAGAAAATCCAACTATCAATTGCCAAAGTTATGCTTATTCTTCTATGTAAAATGGATACATTACTGTTAAATGAGAAAATAATACTTCTTACATTAAGCTATTTTTGTAACTATATAAACATGTTCTAAAATAAGAAAGAGTCAGACTATAGACTGGGTCTTGAGGCAAGTTGACTTTTTCTTTTTTTTGATGAGCGTGGTGGAAACTGTTTATAAACATTTAGGTTGGTCGGAGGGGAAAAAGAAGAACAGGAAAAGGATCTGTCTGTTATTTTAAATATGCTAGAAGGAAAGGAACACAAGGGAAATCAGAATCGTTTCTTGGACATAAATATGCTGACATCCACCAAATATTTATCATCTGGGATCTTTCTGTTGGTGTCCAGGATCCTTTGCTTCAGAGATAACAACACAAAAAAGAATAAAAAAAAGGACTCAAAAGAAAAAAAGGAATCAAAAGAAAAGATGCAGAGTAATCTGTCCCAAATAAGATGTCATGCTTGAAGTCTTGAAGCACTGAGTGAACTGGTGGTTAAAATCTTAAATGGGCCATAAAGTAATGAATACAGGTCAGAACTTTCTGAGATGGCTCCTCAGGTACAGAGAGAGAATGCTTTTAATTTAAACGTTGCTGTACAGCATTCAGCTATCACAAAATAAAGTCAAATATGTCAATCCATGATTTTTATCTGTACTTCATATGATAGAATAAGCATCAAAGGTAATCTGTCTGGCTGCAATCCACCCATGTANGATGCAGAGTAATCTGTCCCAAATAAGATGTCATGCTTGAAGTCTTGAAGCACTGAGTGAACTGGTGGTTAAAATCTTAAATGGGCCATAAAGTAATGAATACAGGTCAGAACTTTCTGAGATGGCTCCTCAGGTACAGAGAGAGAATGCTTTTAATTTAAACGTTGCTGTACAGCATTCAGCTATCACAAAATAAAGTCAAATATGTCAATCCATGATTTTTATCTGTACTTCATATGATAGAATAAGCATCAAAGGTAATCTGTCTGGCTGCAATCCACCCATGTACCTTCTCAGGATCTGTTTAACCAGCCTTTAGCTTCCAACTGAGTGACTGCTGTCATTCCAGTTACTGATGCTGCTCAGATGTATAAAATACACATCTCCATTCTTCCAAATCTCTTAACACCAGTGGCATCCAGTAACAGAATAGAAATACTAAATGGTAAAATAATTACTATTGACAGTTACATGATAAAATAGAGTAATTACTATTTGTTTGGATTTTTTATCAAGATAAAACTAAAACTTTTGGAAAATGAGCTAACAAGGTCTTTCTTTAGAATCATAGTCAATTTGTGTGGGCACAGTTTCAGTCTTCTCTGAAAAAAAAGAACGTCCTCTGATTACTAATCATGATGGGTATTTTAAAAGGTCAATAAAGTAGAAAATAGAATTCAATTCAACCTATTGGGAGGAAAAATTACCTTATGCAAAAGATAAACTGGTATCAGTACATGTTAAATATAGAGCAANCATAGTCAATTTGTGTGGGCACAGTTTCAGTCTTCTCTGAAAAAAAAGAACCTCCTCTAATTACTAAATATGATGGGTATTTTAAAAGGTCAATAAAGTAGAAAATAGAATTCAATTCAACTTACTGAGAGCAAAAATTACCTTATGCAAAAAGATAAGCTGGTATCAATACATGTTAAATATAGAGCTCAGGTTATAAATCCCTCTAAATGGAATGAACACGATATATGATTCCACTTCACTGCCGCATTACTTAAACAGCAAGAAACTTTCTTGGTGAAATCTGAAAAGGCAGGAAAGATAAATTGCTAAGTTCAAACCTTGATTTCACTGATGAAAAATAGTTAAATGGTGACAGCAATTGACAATTTCTCAGTCTAAGTTCTTATTAAAGACATGCTATTGTAGTTCTTCGTCATTGCCGGAAGTCAGTCAGTGGAACCCCTTACCTGACCAATTATGCAGTTTGAAATCTTCTCCTTCCTTTTCAACCCACAGGCCTCGGGACAGGTACCAGGAAATAATTCCTTTGTCCATAAAGGAGGAGGTTTGTGTAGGGTTTTCAGAACATGGAGAAAATTGGTGAAAGGATCTTCTAGTGTGGTCTGTGAAGTTCTCTTGCTGCAGCTGTCCCTGCTTGTTCTGTCACTTGCATTTGCATCAATTACATAAAAAATAAAACTATATGGTACCTTCTTGGTATTCCCTCACTTTTTCTTAGGAGATGACAGTCTCTGCTCAAAACCTTCAATAAACATACAGACTAGAACTTCCCAGGGAAATAATTATTCTTTTTTCTCCAACATTTCCATAATCAAAACTTGTTACCTTCTAATCTTGTTCATGGAAAGGTGTTATGTACAGAAGAACCATAAAATGGGATTTATTTTGTATAGTTAATCAAGTATGACTGGTCCAAATTTCAAATATGACTCCTTTCTAAAACTGGTCAACTGCATGCATTGCCTATAAAAGGAATAAAACATGAATATTTGGACTCATGTAATTAGGAAATAATAGAGTTTTTTTCAGATGACATTTCTAATAACCAAGACTTTTACTTCTTGTAAATTTTCTTTCCAGTGGACTGTTGCTAAAACAATGTTTTCAGTATTTTTCCAGAATTTGGAAATATAAAAAAGTATCCCATTCTCATGCAGCCTACTTACAATGATATTGTTTATTTTTATGGGATTTTCCAGGAATACAATTCTTTCTATCCATAAAGATGGTAACAATAGTGCCAAGGTCATGGCTTCAATCCTCATATGGGCAATTCACTTAAGAGCTGGACTCTGTGATCTTTGTAGGTCACTTCCAACTCAGAATACTCAGTGAAAACTTTGGATTTTTGTTATTATCTAAAGCCACGTATTTTCAAGAATTTACAGATGAAGCAAATTTCTCTCCCCCTATTCATCTCTATGAGTGGAAAGAACATGGGAGAAAAGAAAAACTGTGCCATGGTATTTTAGGGAACAAAGAATGTCTGCCAGCTGCTGTCACTGCTGTTGCCCAGGTGAACTGATGCTCTTCTCAACCGCAGTGGAGCTAAGCCTGGAGGGACATCCCAGGAAACAGCCTTATATCAGCGCATGTAAAGTCCACTCATACAGTGGTTCAGTATTCGGCCCCAGGGGGCGGGCCACGATACGCGTAGTGATATTGCTCCTTTAGGTCAAGCCCCCTTAGAGCCCGGAATGGCTCCACCTGCTCCCACACTGGCAACAATCCCCTGAAGGAAGAGTCCACACAGTCCAGGAGTCCACGAGGAGAAGCAAGTTTATTGGGTGTGCCCGGCTGTATATAAGGTACAGCAGATTTCTCCAGAACATGGGCGGGGTAAGGGGAGGAGCAAGGCATCCCACTGGAGGGTATGTAAATTAGGAGGAGGAACGAAGAAGGGACCAATAGGGGAGCTGGTTTTGAACATAACCTTACAAGGAAAATGGTGCACTGCACCAAACGGGGCCAATCAGGGAAAGGTTGATGGGAAAATGCCCTAGGGGTTTGTGGGATGAAGAAACTGGGATAGGTATGACTAAGGGAAAAATGAATAAGGTAGACATGTTGTCTTTATTAAGCTGGGGAAATATTGATATAAGAAACAGAAAAACAAGGGTCTTCATAAACTCAGCAAACAGCATTCATATTAACTGGAGTAGGCTCCTCAACCTCAGCATCCTCGTCGACCCATCTTTTATAATATTCTTGCCACTTTATAAACTCTAGGTTTCCTCCAACAGCTTTACATCCACATCTGCCTCCTTCCAGCTCTGCCCTTCAGAGCACTCTGCTTCACTGAGCTCCCTAAGAGTCCACTGCTTGAGTTTATCCAAAATATAGGGCCTGATCCCTTGGAACCACCTTCTGGCCTCCCTAGAAGTTCAAACTTTGGGTGTGTTTCAGCTGAAACAGTTTGGAGTGAGCAAACTGACATTTTCCATAAAACCGAACATTGTGGAAAGATTGCCACTAAGTCCGCTTCATTAAATAATAATAAGAAGCATAACAACAACTTTTGTATTATATTGCTATATTGCTATAATTATCCTATGTAGCAATACTCATGTGGTCACTACAGATCTAGGAGACAATGATCAAGGTAAAGTTATATTTTAAATGCATTGGAGTATCCCCTGGCATTTCAGGACATACAGCACCCTTAAAAGTAAACCTTTTTGCTAGTGATTACCCAGAAGTTAGGCAAATGGAATAAAATCTTAGTCTTTGCTTCAACAACGCTTTTCCCTTTTTTTTTTTTTTTTTTTTAATAAAACAAGTTAGTGATACCCTTTGAAAGCAATCAGTCGTGATTCCTTTTACACTGAACTGTCACTGTCCTGCAACTCTTACTAACAATTTGGGTGCAGCATTTAGTCTGGCAAGTCTCTTCTGAGGTGACAGCAAAAGTGGTAAAATTATTCTTAGCACTTTGGTTGTGGAGGATTTTTTTTGTGTTTAGTTGTTAAAAATTCTGTTCTACAATGCCATTGCATTTATTCAGCCCATTAAAATCTGTCTGAATGACTTGCTTGAGCTTCTTAGCGTTAGTGCAAAGGAGATTTCTGGGAAGCTTTCAATGATCATTCAGATACAAATAGCAGTAGTTAAATACCTACGGAAAATCAAGCTCCCAGCAGCCTTCAGCACACTCGGGGAGCTTGTTTCTTTTCCTGAAAATGTCACCACATTTTGGCTATTTTTGGAAGGGTCAGAGGGTGTAAAGTCATGGTGAAATGACAAACCCTCCTAATAAAAGCAGAGATGGTCCTGTTCATCTTCCACATTTTAACAGATAGCCATTCTCCATCTAAGGTCCTAATTCAAAATACTTAAGCACATCCTTAGTCAGAACCCCAAGAAGTATAGACTTAAAAATAATACACTCCATCGTGTGTCCAAATGATGTGTCAGTTTCTAAAAACAACTCAGTCTTCCTCAGGCTTCTATCAAATCTTACTCAGTTTTACTGCTATTTGGAAATAAGTGTACTGTCTGCTTTGAAAACAAAATAAAATAAAGCAAAACAAAACCGATCCATTGGAGGTTAATATTTTCCCATAAGCAATCCACTACCAATTTGGCAGTGTCGGTTAAAGAAGGGAAATATATTAAATATGAATGTTCTCTGCTGCAAAAGGAAGTCAAGTAGAGATACGAATTCATCATTTTACTTTTAGAAGTTAGTTGAATGGAATTACCTAACTAAATTTTTCTCCATCAGCTCAATGTTGGCAGGAGTCTGAAGGGCTTTCAGGGTTGCAATGGAGTGTTAATTAATCCTGTATGTCTCACTGAGCACCAAAAGGAACAGTCACTTTGACTGATGTAACTGCACAGGGGTGGATATTTTCATCTTTGGAATTAAGATATTCGGAGATGCAAGAACTGCACAAAGGAACAGCTACAAAAGGAGGTGTGCACTGATTCCCTTCCTTTTGTAGGAGCTTTTCACAGGAAAAAGATCTGTGTCCTTCTGACAAGGCCTTTCTTAGCCTACAGAGACTGGTACCCTGTGGACTGATGTGCAGGATGCGGCTCTGCAGCTGGATGTGCTTAAGGATGCTGCCTGGGCCAAATCCATCCTCTCCCTCCTCCACCAACACAGTGAGGAGAAAGGCTTGTTTTTCACCCTGATTAGGTTTGAGAATTAGCACCAACTGTTCCAAATCAATAAGATCAAATTCCTTCTAGATCTATCCCACTCTGCCTGGCATCCAAAATCTACAGTATTGATGGGCCTGTTATAAGGAGGGTAAGAGTGTTGAGAGCTGCTGAGGCAGGTATCCTAAGACTGTGATCTTTGCTCCTCCAAATCTGGGTAGATTCACAGAGAATTTAAGCCCTTGTATTCCCATCTTTCTATTCTGGTACAAGGTTGTGTCTTCAGTGATTGTAGACTTTGATTAACTTTGGATTGAAGCTTAAAAATTGGAATTCTTTTTTCTGGATAAAGGCCATCAGATTTAATACAATGAGGTTCAAGGGGTTTTGGTTTGGCCTGTTTTTGTTTTTGTTTTGGGGTTTTTTTGCTTTTGTTTTGCTTTTTCTTTGTTTTCTTTGTGCAAGGTTGGCAAGTGAACTACATGAGAGAAACTAGATCATGTTTTTGCATCAGCTGAACAAAATGCATGGCACAAATCCATTGAAATGGAAAAACAGAACCATGCTATTAACTTGTCAGGGGTGGATATTTTCATCTTTGGAATTAAGATATTCGGAGATGCAAGAACTGCACAAAGGAACAGCTACAAAAGGAGGTGTGCACTGATTCCCTTCCTTTTGTAGGAGCTTTTCACAGGAAAAAGATCTGTGTCCTTCTGACAAGGCCTTTCTTAGCCTACAGAGACTGGTACCCTGTGGACTGATGTGCAGGATGCGGCTCTGCAGCTGGATGTGCTTAAGGATGCTGCCTGGGCCAAATCCATCCTCTCCCTCCTCCACCAACACAGTGAGGAGAAAGGCTTGTTTTTCACCCTGATTAGGTTTGAGAATTAGCACCAACTGTTCCAAATCAATAAGATCAAATTCCTTCTAGATCTATCCCACTCTGCCTGGCATCCAAAATCTACAGTATTGATGGGCCTGTTATAAGGAGGGTAAGAGTGTTGAGAGCTGCTGAGGCAGGTATCCTAAGACTGTGATCTTTGCTCCTCCAAATCTGGGTAGATTCACAGAGAATTTAAGCCCTTGTATTCCCATCTTTCTATTCTGGTACAAGGTTGTGTCTTCAGTGATTGTAGACTTTGATTAACTTTGGATTGAAGCTTAAAAATTGGAATTCTTTTTTCTGGATAAAGGCCATCAGATTTAATACAATGAGGTTCAAGGGGTTTTGGTTTGGCCTGTNTTGGCCTGTTTTTTTTTTTTTTTATTTTTGTTTTTGATTTTGATTTTGTTTTTGATTTTTGTTTGTTTTTGTTTTTCTTTTTCTTTGTTTTCTTTGTTTATGCAAGGCTGGCAAGTGAACTACATGAGAGAAGCTGGACACTGTTTTTGCATCAGCTGAACAAAATGCATGGCACAAATCCATTGAAATGGAAAAACAGAACCATGCTATTAACTTGTTTTCTGAGTTCCTTGTGCCTTCTGCTATAAATTAACCGGTGTCTGCCTAAAACAGCTCCTAAGCAAGCATGTAAATTTTTCATATGAATTATTCACACAATGTTTCCAAAATTCAGGAGCTTAGTTATGATCCAAGATATGTTAACATAAGGAAAAAGTTCACTTTGAGTAAATCAGATTTTAAATAAAACCTGCAAAATAGTTCCTAAGCAAATCAAAACTAAGTAAGCATGAAACGTATTTAATCCAGGGTACTGTAGGCAGAAATATCTTGTGATATTGTATTTTGTGATCAACATAGAAAAATAAAAATATATTGAAATACTGCATACAGATACACTTAATACAGCCAGACCAGCCTCATCTACCTAAACTGATTCACATCAGTTTCCACAACCAGAAACTTTCATATTTCTTGGGTATTTCATGAAATTGGATTGTGTAGTTAGACACCTCATACACCTCAGGGTGTTAAATTGCAAAGAGGATGGGGGGATGAACTATCCCTGGGACACAGTGTGGGTAAGGGGATACGTCAGAAGGGCAGAGAGGGCACATCTGCTCCCCATGATCCTGACCTGGGAATGCTGAAGGAAACTAAAATAAGGGGACAGGGGAAGATGTGCAACATGGGGTGCATGGTGCAGATTTTCCATGGCCCCAGTGTAAGAGAAAATGTAACCCTTTTCCCATGCAATAGAAATTCCAACACATTTGCAGCCTCAGAGTAAAAGCCAACTAACCACTTTTTGTTAAGCCAAAAGCACTGTCACATCATCAGTACTCAGATCTGTACTCTTTTAGTATGCAGCACAAAAATTGCTCCTCTGGACTGTGTTTTTGTGCAACACAGGTATTAGAGTTCAGAGACTTTATCTCTTTACTTCCTTCCATGGGTTAAGCTCCCCAAACAACTCAATTTTTCCCTGACACAGGATCAGCTGGTGACTCTCATGATGCAGCACACGTGGGTGTCAGGAAGTGTTTGAGGTGAAGGCAAAGTCTTTGCCACTTAAAAAAAGGGGGACATATGTACACCCCACAGCTATCCAAGGTGCTTTAATAGGAAGATGCACTACATAAATTCTTGAAAGTCTCAGGTACAGACAAAATAAAATTCCCAAACCCATCTCCCAACAAAATGTTTCAGTTCAGATCAATCTGACCAAAGGAAATGCTTCTCTAGTGAAATTAACTGTTTTGCTCAGGGAATTTCTCTTTTAATGACATTATCTTTCCTCTCAATGTTTTTTAGTTAGTAGCTCCCAAAGGTCTTTATTAAGTACTAATTTCCTAGAAACTATTAATGAGACACTGTTAAGTCCCTTAGGTCATGCTGAAAAATCTCATTGGAAATAATGGCAAAATCATGTTGGTTGTACATGTATATATATGTACTGGGGAGGAATAGATACACCTCTAGGGATCATAGTCAATCCAATTACTTTGAAATTACTCCAAATCATGATTGAAGTTGCTCTTATCTGTAGTAATTTGCCTACAACTTTGTGGATTGCTAAACAAAATGCTGATGATACACTTCAGTTCATTAATAATTTTTGAAAAATGTGGCTTTAAATGCAGGTTTTCACTGATAGTGATGAAAAGTGTGGTTTGGAAATGAGGTATTATCTGATATGTGCTTGAATTGGTAGTTGTAGAAGTTTGATAGTTTTTGTGCATTTCTAATTTTTATAAGACTGTAAAGTACCCAAGCCCAGAGACAGCTCATGCTGTCTAAATGGCATCTTGGCTTTCCAGCTCTGGCCATAGCTCATAAGCCACCACATTTCTCTGGCCTTTAAATCAAGTCCTTTTTTTTTTTTATTTAATACCATAGTCCTTGTTTATTGTGGCTCTTGATGAGCAGCTCCTCAAGAGATCTGGAAAAGATCAGTTTCTTTCCTTCTCCCCATTCCTGAGCCCAGCCTCCTGCAGAGTCACTGCTGCCATCCACAGGGACGGGGCGAGAGGAGCTGCAGGATGGAGCAGAACCAGCTGTCCTGGGGAATCCTGAGCATGGGCCATCTGGGAAGGGGGGAAGCAATTCACTGGGATCTTCTTCCCCTGGTTAAACAGGTCCCTCCACAAGTGAGAGGTCCCTCATTCTTGGAGGACCTCTCTTGGTTACTGACACCAGAAGAAGCCAAAGGAAAAAAAAAGGAATAAAATAAAAAAGCCTCTGTGTTAGCTCTACATTACTATTGGTGACTGACAGGTGGGTAGGCAGGCTCATTTATTGTCTTTATTTTCTAATTAGTTGAACTGTCAACAGACAACCCTCTCCACCCCCCCTCCCCCATTACACAATTTCTTTTCTTTTAAGCTTTGGTTGTAAGTTTACCCCAAACCCAGAGCATTCCCCTGCCTTCAGTACAGGTGTGTACACTGTAGGTAGATATAAATCATCCCGCAAGTCAGAAGAAGTGCAGTTTTATTTGCATGCTTTTGTGGCAATGCTTTTTTATTAAAAAAAGTCACAACCTCCAGAAAGAAATCAGAAAGAACCTTTTATGCCTTGTTGCAGAGCAAATGGAATCAGGATTTCATTCAATATACAAACAACTTTCAGGCACTGAAAGGTATTTAGAATTATTTGATAACTAAATTGCTGATGGTACATCTAGCCCTACCATTTATTAAAATCATTGTGCTTTCTTCCTTCTACAAGGAGAAAACCAGAAAAGACAAGGTGCAGTAGAAGTGTTTTGCAATTATTGTGCATAATGCTAGCTTTAAATAACTGAAATAATGTTTTTTCTATCAATATACTTAGGCTGGATCTGTGCTGGCTGCAGCTGCCTGCCCAGTGAAATTAAATTAATCTGATTGCTTACTTGCATGCCCTAACATTTCAATGAGCCACTTGGGTTTTGCTGGGAACTCATTCTTGCAGCCAAGTGAGGTGGGCCATTCAGGTCTTTCTTAGCTCTGCCTGATTCTGCAAGCTTGTGCTTAATTGATGTTCAAACTACTGAATCTCTAAATGACTAAAACATTTTTGAAACCTCAGTTTGGAACAACGGATAGTCAGTTAAAGCATCATGTTCTGTCACAGATTTAGAAAACTACACAGGTGCCTCCCTCCTACGTGCTACATTTACACTGAAATAACACCATAGGTCACCATGAGGCAGAAAGTTGTTTTTACTTTTTGGAGATTTAACAGGAGGAGCAGATCCACACTGTCTGTAGCTGAGGCTGAACGGCAGGCAAGGACTGCTCCCAACCAAAAGGTTACATTAAAGCCCTTTCCTGCCATGACATTTGCCTGTTCCAAGGAGCCTGAAAGACATTTCCTTTGAAGAGATTCAACACATACTTCAGGAGGATCAGCATCCTGCGGAATGTGTCCACCTTTAATTCAAACTTCGATCTCAGCCTAAGCCCTTCCACAGCCATTCTCCTTCCCCTGATGCATCTTTGTTTTCATGCACACAGAGACATCAGACACTGATATAAAAGATTTGTGTTTTGATCCATCTCCAAAAGGAGCCGCAGGTAGGGGTATGCAGATTTTATTTAACCTGCCTTAACAGCTCTTGAGAGGGCGATGTAATTTGACTGTCCCTGAAAGAGCAGAGGTAGCTGAGAATTGTGAAAATTTGCAGCCTGGGAGAGAAAGTGGATGGACAAAACCAGTTTCTGATGGGCTCTTCTAAATAAACTTTCCCCCCCTCTCAACATATGCACACAAGGAGAGTTATGTAAATGAATGCAATTAGATGACAGCCATAGCAATACCACCCTAGTTTGAAAATTAAAATTGTCTGAAATGGGAAGTCAAATTGGATGCAATTAGAGCAGCCTAAACAAAGCAACTTATGTAGAGCTGNGAAACTCTAGGTTAAAGCACTGAGACCACCACTACAAAAAGAATACTCCCATTACTGCTTTGTGTCTGGAAATGTATGTTTCTTCCAGGGTGGTGCTAACTTTGTAAAGCGTGTTATATTTGGTTGTAAGGGGAGTGTAGATAGAAGGGCAAGTCACTGTGCAGAGGTTGTTGCTGAATGAACTTAAATCATTATTGATTTAAATCAGAGTTCCCTGTGGATTTTGAGGTGTGCTTCCTTTCAAAGCCTACAGTTTCTTGTATTTTCAGAGGTTTTTCAGCTACTTAACTGAAAAGGCTGAGTGTAAAAGTGTTAAATGCTAATAAAGTTAAATACAGTTGATGGGTGCCAAAAGCAGTCTATTACTGATTATACTATAATGAAGCTAAATATGCTAAGTCTTTTGATTGTGTACATGCTAAATTCCACATTGCACTAACCACATGGCAATCTTTCTTCAGTCCAACAGTTTTTGTCCTTATGATCAAAAATTCTAAATCACTCCTGGGACTTTCTTTTGGCGCTCTGTACTTATGCCATGAATCAGATTTTCTTTTCTCTCCTCTTAACCATGGTAAGGCTTTACTGAGAGAGACAGACTTCATTAGCACAGAAGCAAAGTTTTGTTGCTGTTCTGATGAAGCATGAGGTGACAACGTGACTGAGCAAGAGGGAGAATTCATGCTTTTCTGTAGGATGACTACCCTGAAAGAATTGTACATGATGTTGCTAAACTTTTAGAAATTTCTTGACATGTACGTAATTTTATGAAGCCCTGTGGATTAGTGACAGTCTGGGTTACACACAGTTACTGGATCAAGGAAGAGAACAAATGCTCCCATACACTCTTATCACTCCCACTCACGCCCTGCTCATGGTCCCTGCCTTTATCACTGCCGACACTGGACATGAACTTCTTTCTCTGGCTCTAGAGTCACACCTCTCCATCTCTGATGCCTTGAAACCCACTGTGTGGGATACAGCTTTGCTGTGACTCTTGTCAGAAAGTGGGGCAACACTATCACCTTTATACTTCTTTGTTGATCAAGGCTTTTTGCTCCCCATTAGGTTAAGTGCCCAGAAGTACTCAAGCTAATGGATGAGTAAATTCCTTACAACAAGCCACAATTAAGATTCATTTCCAAAACTTTTGATGGGCTTTCTCTGAATATTATAAAATACAATAAAAACTATCTGATGTATGGAACCCGGATATGTGCCCCATTGTATTGAAACTGTATGAATTTGATGCCTCCAGTTTCCATACCCCTGTGAACAGAGACACTCTGGAGACAAGTCAATGGAGAAAGATATACGGGTTAATTTTATTAGAATCTTACAAGATCCAAACCCAAAAGATCTGGCTCCTAGATCAGGAAGTTCACAACTTTTATACTCAATATTAACATCCAACCATTATTCTCATTTCCCCTGAGAGCCCACCCCAAGGGGCCTGTCTATCTGCCCCCTTCTCCGTGGTGGGGGGGTCAGATAGGCCCTCTTCTGTTGTTTGTCTCCTGTT
>VWZD01009071.1:87147-108892 GCA_013396695.1 Sakesphorus luctuosus | reverse complement strand
ATATTCTACTTGTCTCTTGCCTTGCCTAGATGATCTTTGCTGTCACTCTTGTTTACTTGTTTATTCACTTTTTATCTACCAGTTTCTACCCTGCAGCCTCTAGTAAGAAGGAGGGAAATATATTTCTGTGGTTTCCATTTTATTTGTAGCAGTTCAAGAATCTCTCTATACTAACTGCTCCTCTGACCTGCCTTTAACAAGGATCAGCTTTAGTCAGAACAGCTCCCCAATTACAATGAGTTGTATATTGCACCATTGAATCTGAGTGGCCACATTTATTCAGTAGCAAACAAACACATCAGTATGAAAATTTTTCATTTGAATCAGAACTCAAGGCAGTGATTTGGACTGCTCTGATTACTGACAAGGCAAGAGCCTGGAAGGATGAAGTGAACTTTGCAAGCAAAACCAAGGCCAGCATTTATTTCTAAACTGAATACAAGGCTTGTCTATGAGCATGCTTTAAGGATATTTTCTGAAAATAAATTAATGTATTCAATAAAATCTATTGAAGAGAAACCCTATATTCTTAGTTACACTGGTGAAAGATATATCAGACCTCTATTTTAAGCCATCAAAAAGGAAAAAATATAATTAGTCCTCAAGAAGATGTAAGTAATACTAGTTTTATGGTTAGAGAATGATGGTTTATTCCATAGACAGAATACCAACCATCAGAACCATCACTATTTATAATATAATTTTCAAATATGTTAGTTTAGTAGGGTGGGGTTTTTTTCAGATCTGACAACATTAAGAGAAAACTTGCAGGTTAAAAGGGAATACATGAAAATCTTTGGGTGATAAAAGCATTTAAAAATTCAACAGCAATCAAAACAACACCTCCCCACCCCTCCAAATGCACCCAAGAATTAGGTCATCTTCTTTCTCTTCCTACTATTGCTGAAGTCTGTGGGTATTCCCTCACCACCTTCAACTAAAAAATGAGCAAACAAAAAACCCACCTAAGTCACTCACTACTACAGACTCTCATCTAACATAAACATAAAAAAACAATCCTGACTGAACTTACCTGTCATTCTGCTGCTTGAGTGATTCATTTAGTTTCTTCATTGCTTCCATTTGTTTATTTAGTGAACTGCATGTAATCTGTAGATCTTTATATTGTCTTTCAGTTGTTTCATACCTACAAATGAAGTATAATTGCTTCTGAAGAGGTTTTACTTTAACGGTTTGCAAAAAACCCCCAACTTGACATCATCTGTACAATCATCCCACTCAAGCTAGAAGCAAGGTGTTATGGGAAGGGAGGGTATTCAGCTCATGACATTTTTGGTGGCAGTTAGCTTGTTTGTGTGTTAGAGTTTTTGGTTTTAGCTTTTATTTTTAATCGTACCTAGAATCATATAATCATTGAGGTTGGAAAAGATCCTCAAGTTCATTGAATCAAACCATTAACCCAGCACTGGCAAGACCATCACTAAATCAAGTCCCTAAATACCATACCTACAAGTCTTTTAGGTATCTCCAGGGATGGTGACTCAACCACTTCCCTGGGCAGCCTGTTCCAATGCTTGACTTGGAAGGAGAAAACAAAGAAACAAGCAAGGCAAGCTTCAGGGGATTCCTTAGATATCCTTCATTATTAATGATTAGGAAGCAACCTTCTTCCAGTAGAAAATTTAGGAACTGGTGACACATACAAACACCTTTAGAAATTTGCAAAGAGCTACTCTATGATGCTTTGTGCATGTCAGTCACCTTTTAAAGGACCCTGAGAGTCAGTTTATGACTTCTAGTTATCTAGTGATCCTAAAAACTGGATGTACTGAAAGCAATGCAGTGTGCTTTTAGCAGGCTTATGAGGCAGAGCTCATACTCTAAGCAAACATTTTCCTACTTTTTTATCTGATTGTGTTCAAGGAACAGCGTATTTGAAGTATGCAGATTGTTTAGAAAGCAAGTTTTTGTTTTGTAAATACATTGTGAGGGTAAAAAAACTTTTATTCCTACTTGGGAGAATTTAAAGCCTCAGATTGAGACTGATCTATTTCACATGACTTAGTCAAATATATGTTCACAAAGTGTATGGCTGCATACAATTCAAGGAAAAATGGAGGCACTTCCACACTGACCATACTAGACACTTATTAAAGAAGAGTTTTATACATTTTCCTCCCTCAATGACTCCCTTATTGGCAGGAATATGCCTTCAAAGTTGCTAGTATGTCTGCCCCCGTTTGTTAAGGAAGAAACTTGCTCTCAGTTTCATCAGCTTCTTTGCCTTGCTGACACCTAGTGATGAGACCAGCTCATGTGAGCTGAAGAGTCAAAGCTCTTTTATGCCTTTATACTTCCAAAGCACATTCTATTTTCACAAATAGTTTCTATCTTTATGTGAACTGTGTCTCACATGTCCTTTTTTAGCTTAAGATCCTAAAGAAATAACACTTATAAATAATTCAGGACACACAAGGTGCCTCCTTCCTCCCTACATCACTTCTACATAATTTCAGTCAAATTTGCTACAGAAATGATCAAAGATCCAAAGTCCTTATGTAGGCATATTGCTGTTGGCTACTTCTCCAGAATATTTGCAGCATATAATCCAGACAGCATATAAAATCAAAGACAGAAACCAAGAGCATAATATAATGCTAACAGAAACTAAGCATTGTTCATTCCATTTCTTAAAGAACAATGCTGTCCTGTCTTTTATACAAATTTCATGCTATTTCCTCGACTGGACCCTCAACATCTACAACTTCGGTTCTCACTCCATTGAGAGCTGAATGTTAAACTATGTTAAATTTAATACAGTAAGTTCTTGAATGACTTAAGTTCACCTCACTGACAAGCATATAGGAGAAAAAAAATGAACTTTCACTAAAAAACATGACTTAGCATGTAATGTTGCTCTTCTAATGTGCTTAACTCAATAAAGAATGTCTTTATGTCACTCTTCAAACACAAAGTATTTGTTCAGAGATCTTACGTGCCTTACCTCTGAAGAAGATCAACAGAGGACTTTTTCAGTATTTCATGCTCTTCAGCAACTGTATGCAGCTTCCTGTTGTGTTGAAAGAGCTGCTCAATATCAGTCTGTGCTCTTTCAGATTCTACCTGCTGAGCTTTCAGTAAATCATTAAGTTCCTCATTTTTTCGTTCTGCGTCCTTCAACATTGCAGCCAGAGTTCTTGCCTTTGAGTGGAAAGACACGCCCACCCCAAATGAAAAAAAAGAAACAAAAACCCACATACACCATTACCAGGAGTTCTTGTTCAGCAGTCACTTTGTAATAGACATGTTTGAGGCCATAGATCTAACACTAATATGTCATCATCTACTTTAAGAGAACAAATTCTCTGACCTAATCTTAGCTACAAATCAATTTGTTCACTAAATTCCTTTAGCTCCTTTAGCATTGTTATAGGCCATGGGAAGGGCAAAGTAAAAGATGACACATTTTAGCTATGAATTTAGTCATGTGAGGCCCAATCTTTACTATAACTTTAAAAAGTAGAAATTATTCTGTTTTCAATGCACAGCTCAAACACATACTTCACAGAAGTAAGCTTTATTTGAAAGTTCATCTCTGACTAGCGATTAAAAGGCGTAAACAGGACACAGTTCTTCATATATCAACAAATTCTACAGAGAATTCTAGTAAGTGGCTTTATTAATAGCCAAGATTATTACCACTAAATTAACACTAACAGGTAACAAACAATAATCAGTAAAGTAGGTCAGATTTGTTGACTTCCTATAAGGAAAAGGATATTGAAGAAAACTGGGCCAAAGAACAATTCAGAGGAAAACAGGATGTTTATGATAAAAATTAAGACTGCCCTAACTTGCAAGCCAAGCTTACAGATAAGCAGCATAATTTTCACATGCAATCACAGTTAAAGTTACCCAGAAAATTACTAGTCAAACCTCAGAGTCCCAGAAGGAAGCTCCTGCTGCTTACCTCAGACTCAGCCTGGGCTCTCTGACATCGGTACTGAGCCATCAGCCTATCAGCCTGAGCCAGAGCTACTGCCTTGGCTTCCAAAAGGTCTTGCAGCCTGGCTTCTTTAGACTGTATATAGGAAGAGCATTTTTCATTAGTGTTTTCTGAATGTACAAACTGCACAGTACCCACACACATCAGGCTGTACTCACTGCTAATGCCGACAGCTTCTGCTCGTAGACGTCCATTATGTCAGATATTCTCATATCAGGCAACGTCTCCTTCATCTGTGGAAATGTTCTCCAATTACTGCTACTGTAAATTTGTATGTACTTAGACAGGTAATGCATGCTGAAAGAGCTCAATAGCTTTGTGAACTCCATCTGTTTGCTCCAATACATACACCTGACTCTTGTGGAAAGTTTGTGAGTAACTGAACTAGTTAGACTTAATAGGAGTCATCTGCAGTAGACTATCAGTCCAACACTATAAAAAGGTAAAATCATCACTAAAATTGCTCCCTTCGGTTTAATCTTGGCTGGAGAATTAGCAGTCCCCTCAGAGGATGCCTAAAGTAATCTACCCTAATATTCACAGCACAAATGCACATGGATAAAACTCCTTGGTCATACTCCGTGTCTTTCTCATAACACAGCTTGACAGAAAAGGCCCAGGAAAGTTGTTCCAACAGGAAAACAGACATGGTACAACAAGTCCTAAGTGTTTATTAAAATATATGCCCGTAACAATTTTTTGCACACTAAAAGGAGCCGCCAGGTAGCTCTGGTTCTCAGATCATTTTTCTGTCCCTAAAGTATGAAACACGTAGTTTGTTTTCCTATTTGCAAACTTGAAATATCTAAAAGGACATAGAGATGACTACTATAAGAAAAGTTTCTCTAAGTTCCCTTCATTCTCTCTATACAGCAATACAATGAAAAGTGTTTCCTCAGTTATGTTTTTACACCCATTTGAGCTTCACACAACACACAGAACACACACAGAAATTAAGTACTGAATATTTATAGTGAATATTGTGTATATTGTGAATAAAGTGTATATTGATTTTTAAAGCAAAAGTTTACTAATTAGAAGGTCTAAGAAAAGAGTCACTCAACAATTCATCAACAACTTACCCGCCCCTGCCAAAAAAAAATAACTGAAGCAGCTTTACAATCTGTCACGATAGTGGAAGCTGCTGCACTAGTGCTGTTGAGGCACCTGTGGCTGCTTTGACTTACTGTCATGGGTTTGGCTGATGGGCCTAAATTTGGGCCTTGGAGTTCAGATTTAGGCCTGAAATTGTCAGCTGCCTTGAGCTGGGCTGAGCTAGCGAACAGTTGACTTCTTCTAGCCAATAATATTGTATTCCATACCATCTTACATCATCTCAAAAGGGGTAAAATCCAGTGTGTGGGAGTGGCTTAGTTCAGTTCCACCATGGCTGAGGTACAGAGAAGACCTGCTGCCGGTATGATGCCCTTTTAGGCCTCGCTCCTGCTATTGCCACTCCTTGCCTTTTGTTTAAGTTCAGGGAAGTAGAAATATTTTGTTGTTACTCTTTCTGTTTCTTGCTAGGTGTCTTTTAGAGTGCCTATAAATGTAGAATAATAGACTGTGTATTAATTGGGGAGTGGGAGGTTATTTCTTGTTATATATAACTTGTGTAAGTGTGTGTTAGATTGTAGTTTTCTCTTAATTTTCTCTTTTCTGTATAAATACATGTAGTTAGTTTCAGAAGAAACCTGGTTTAGAGTTTTTTTTCCCTCTCCCTTTTCTTCCCTTTTCCCTTGGCTGGTTGCGGGGGGAAGAGCTTTTTCACTCTGTCTCGGACAGTTGGCATTTTGCCAGCTCAACCCAAGACACTTACATTGATATAAACACAGAAATGCACCTATAGACTGTCACGTGCAGTCCTGAAAAGGCCAATCATTGGGAAAATCCAGTGGAAGAGAAGACTCACTTGACCTTTTTCATTATTATTCTGGCAGCTGGCTGGAACTGGTAGCTCACTGAGTTCCACTTTGATCAGTTACAACAAAGAGATGAGAGTTGCAAAGCTAAGGCCGGAGGCAATCCCACTAATACAGATACCAAGCTGTTATCAAGAAACTTTCTATTCATTTTCCTAATTTGCATCTTGTTCTTTCAAGCCAAAAGAAAACAGAATCAACAATCCGTCACTCAGTCTGAAGCAGCTACAAAGAAGCAGACTTGTTTTGAACAGAAAAGAGGAGATATATTCAGTATCTGACATTACGGCCCACAGAGCAGCACGTGGTATGTGATGCTTGTTTGAGTGTCTCACTCACAATGCATGTTGCTGCAGAGGGAAGCAAAATCTGTCTTCTGAAATAATGACAGTGCCTTTCCAAGAAGACCACAAAAATTGAACTGCAAATGCTACAGTCAGCTACAGCCAACAACAGGAAAATACTGGCAGATATGCTTAAGCTTACAAAAGCTGCACCACATTTTTCTAAAGCAGCATAGCATCTCTATTTTATTACAGGCTATTTCACAGGAAGTAGGAGGAGGGAGGGGGTCCTTGTATGTGTCCCAGCAAGTCAGGCAGTTGAACGATATCTGACTTCTGCCTCTATATCTGACAGCTAAGAAGAGTATGGGCAACCCCAGTGGAGAAAGGGACCTCAGTAAGAAGCCCTCACTTCTGATGTGCTCAAAGTAACATCACTGAATTCTGCTCAAAAGCTCAGTAAAAGGAGCACATTCTAAGCAGATAACAATCTAAACCAAACTCAACTGATACACGCATGGTAGAGAAACATTTTGATTTTAATTTCCACTCCTTTCAGTAAAGAGTGCCAAATATTTAACAAGGGTATATAAATTCTACAAACCTCTAGTCCAGAATGAAGCTTTTGTATTAATTCCTGAATATTTGAAGCTATGGATTCATCACTTGAAGGATGGGACGAAGAACACCGCACTGAAGTAATGTTGGTCAAAGGTATCTGCATTTGGATTCTTTTTGCTGCATGCTCTGTTTCTTGTTGTCTGTAGGCATTATTTGCTGCAATGCTTTCACCAAGCCTGTATAAACATAAAGGCTATTAATGACACAATTTGCTTCAAGTATCACTGCAAGGGCTGAAGAGGAGAACAATTTCATAACAAAATTAACTTCTTTTTTGTGGAAAACAGATTAGAGTCACATTTGCATTATCACAGAACGTTAAGATGTGTATCAGACATGTGCCTAAACTGTCCAAAGATAAGAGAGAGCAGGGGGAAAAAAAAGAGTATCATGGCTAACCTTTAGAGACAGATGCAGAATTTCATGGTGCTCAGCTCTTTATGAGCAGAGAAGATCATGCCTCTAATGAGCCTGTGAAATAGGTTATTTCACGTGTTATTATTCAACTTAATTAGCCACTGTTTGTCTTAATGAAGATTGAGAAGTTATTTAGTCAGAATTTTTATTGGGCATAACAATAATAATCCTGAATCATGAAGAAGCAGAATGTTGCCAATAAACCTTGGTTTTCCCTTGCCTGTTATTCTGTTTTACAATACTATATCGCATACAGCACATTTAATTTTCCAAGTTTTGAGCAGAATTTAAGTATGCAGATAAAAGTGCAGTCTGTTAAAATTTGTATAGGGAAGAGAACTCAAAAGCTTAGATCAAACTAATTACAGTACCTGCATTTCAGTGTCTGTATGCAATTTGTGGTTGGTATTTTCAAGGCAGCTACTAATGACATATTTCAAATAAGAAACAATGACAAATCAAAAGAGCTGATTTTAGAGGCACCAGATAAATTTTTTCCTCTTGATACATTTCTTAGTTACTAAGCTATCCAAACCACTTCAGTGAAGTGGTGTCTCAATTGCTTCCTAAGTGAACAAAGCCTATTTTTAACTTGCATTTATAGACATGTTATTTGGCTATTCCATTGTACAACTCCAGACATATTTGATTGTAGAGATCCTTCATTCTTCCAGCCAGACTATTTGTTACTGGCCATTACAAAAATGTCCACAAAATCGTGTAATTATAGAATAATTAAGCTTGAAAGGGACCCATCTACAGGCCTAGTTTCAACTCTCCTGCTCTAAGCAGATTGCACAGGACTATGGTAATCATAAAAATAGCACTGATGTTTTCAGGGTGAACACAATTTTAGACCCTTCTTACTGTGTTCTTATCACTGGTCTATTTCTGGGTTGTGACGGAAACAGTAGGATTTCCTGGGGGGTGTGCATGATTTTTGTTTGTTTTCTAAAGTTCCTGTACATGACACTATCTTCACAAACTTTCTCAAAACCAACCAAAAAACCACAGCAAGGCAAATTGCCATGATTTGGTTGGGTCACCTTCCTTTACTTTCAATCACTATTCCAAGATAAGATGCTTATGTTACAAATCTTTCACTTGAGAAAAGCAGTTCAAATGCCAAAAAGGCACCTGATCTGGAATTTCTTTCAAACAATTTCTATTTTTGTTTTTAAAAAGCTCTACTAAAAGAGAAAGGAAATTTCAGATTGGTTTTCTAGGTTGCAAAGACTGTGACAGACTACAAAGACTACAGAAATAAGGACTCCATCAGAGTTTCTCAATATTTTTCCCTTATTTAGGCCACTTCAAATACTTAAATACCTGAACTACCATCTGCCTGCATCTTATCCTAATCTGCTCTTTCTTGGAAGCTGCTGCAAAAGGGTAAGCAAAGCTTTAGGAACTGAAGAATGACATGTTTGACAAAGTTCAGTAGAGAGAGAAATGTGACAGTCAGAATATTAGATACATCCTAAGTAGAAAGTTCTAAGCACGAACTTCAGACAAATAAATGCTGAGGGACAGGACTGAGCCACTGTGATGCTCTCTAGGGTCTGACATAAAATGAATGCCATCAGCATTTGGACTGCTTCCTCTGGCCTCCAAGATCACTACTGTGTCATAACTGCACATGAAAAAGAAACAAGACAAATTTTCTGAAGTTTCTGTCTCTGATAAACTCAAAACAGTACTTCAAAAAACATGAATATCACTAAGCCCATAAAAATGTCAAATCTAACCAGCCTCTCACAAAAATAGACTTACACTATGGCAGGAAAATCTGGTAAGGGTGCAGCCTCAAACAGTATTTTAAGTCCCACTTGGACTTGCTCTCTATGGTTTGATGTTAAAGCAAATGTCAAAGGCGTAATCAAGCGTTGATCCTAAAAAAGACATTAGTTTGGTCAAAACAAGATATAGCAGTCAACAACAACAAAAATTGCCCCACCAAACACAGACTACTAAAACACCACAATCATAAGCACAGAAATGTTTCATTCAAAACTTAAGCTACGTTCTTAAAGTTTGCCCTTCTAAGTTTCTGAGCCTGAAGTCAATGGAAGATGTGTGATTTTAAAAATAGTTTACACTTCTGAGTATTTTAAAACATATTTTCCCATTAAAGCCAACACAACAGTTAAAGAGACTACTTAATTCCCTCAAGTCTTCAAGTGCTTGATTTTCAACATAAAGGGTCACAAGCTAAAGTTTTATAAATATTTCTTGAGAATGGTGAAACTCATTGTTCCCCATTAAATGATGCAACTCTTATTCTTGAAAGAAAAGTCTCCAAAACAGCAATAAGTGTTTAACTCTCCGGATTGCTTTTCCATGTACAAAGTAAATTATTAAGGTATCATCTGACCAACAGGTACCAGACACTGTTTTGATCATGCAAAGTCTCAAATTAATGTATATATTTAATAATAGCCAACCCCACAAATGATTATATTGTGGTAAGTTTTTTTCTCCTTTGCTATATTTAAACTGCAGTCCTAATGAAGTCTTAAAGGGATAATTCTTATCAGGCAGCTAAAGTATAATTTCACATGGATTACTGAAATAAATGAAGTAGAAGCCAACTGCTCTGATTTTGTAAGAACTAACAGTGAAACAACCTTTTTGAACAGGAGTTTACAATATTTTCCTAGAAATTTCACCACTTCAGAGATAAGCATGCAAAACATTCAGAACTAAAACTTACTGTAGTGCAGTGACACATTCCTTCACAGATACATTTCACAGGACATTTTAAAATCATACCTGTAAAATTTTGTAGAAGCTGACTTCCATACCAGGTACATCCTGCTTCAATCTGCTCATGAGTTCAAGTGTTTTCAAAATAATATCTGCAGCAAGTTTGCTTTTAAAACATCCAAGTAGCAAAGGAAATTTGGTCGGAAAAAAAAGGAGTGAGATTTGTCAAATCAGCACCGACAAATAAATTCAGTCAGTTTAAAAAAAATTAATAAACACCTTCACAAAGACATTAAATACATCTAGCAATGCAACAACACCAAAACCAAAGAGATCACATTCAGTTCCTTGGACATGTTACTAAGCTTCTCCAGCATAACAAGGATGGGAACAGTGAAGATAAAAAAAAATCACTTCCAAGTTCAAAGTGAAGAGAGTTTAACTGTACGTCCAATTATGTTTCACTGGGCTTTGGCTGTGTATGTATGTGTGGCCAGGCTTTGCAAACGAAGATTTGGGAAGGGCTCTACCCATGTGGGTGTGTCCTTAGAGCCTGCCCAGTGAAGAGCCTGCCCTGAGCAGACCTGGCCCTATCCTTTAACTCCTGAGGTTCAGCTGCCACATCCAAGCAAGCTTGGACAGTGACAGTGAAGTCCTCAGGACTAGAACCTAGAGCCCCTGGTATTCCCAGGAGGTCTCCCATCCAAATACTAACCAGGGCTGACCTTGCTGAGCTTTCGGGATCTGACGGGATCGAGCGTCAGGGTGGCATTCTGGCTGTGTACTTCTTAGTTATATTGACATTCAGGTTAATGACACTAAGCTGAGGGAAAGTGTATTTCATTTTCAGCCCAATAATTTCCTCCAATAGTGATGTGCGATATTTTTAAACTCTGCATAATGAGAAACTAGGTGATATGAGCCAGTTATGGTAAGCCTCAACTTGGATAAGCTTGAACTACTACATGAAGTTTAAGGTCACTGTTCCACATAAGTGGATCTCCAGCTTATGCCAATACCACTGAATGTTTAAGCCAGGTTTTACTCACTGAACTGACCAGCAACATTATCTTCCCACAAAAATACTAATTTTGATTTAATACCAGTATTGATTTATTTTCATTTTAAATGGTACTTTCAAATACCATATACTTTCCACTGATATCACAACTCTCATACAAGTCATGCTATATTAGATTTTAGAAAAATATGTGTGCTCACCACATTTTAGAGTCCACGACTTTTGTCCCAAAGCCAGTATCAATCCCACTGTAAGTAAATTGGTGCTCTATTAGACACATGCATTGGCTGCCAGTCAGTACCTTGGAGACACGCATTTTCAGTGTGTCATCTCTACAGAGCAGTGGACCAAGTTAAGAATAAATTCAATATACCTATGCTTAGGTATTGGCACCAAAAGGCACTATTTTCTAATAATAAAGGATACAAAAGCTAATGCATCAAAGCACAAGAGCCTCTAAAAATTCTTTTAAAACCCAACTATACAAGTCACTTCAATCATGCTTAACTCACAACCCAAGTAAGCTACGCTTTTTAATTAACACATACAGAAACAGACAGCTAAGGGTAACCACAATAAAATGGATGGCATAAAGAAATACAGAAGAAAAGACACTGACCAGGCAGTTCCTAAAAGTGAGCAAGTATAGGGATTTCTTCACAGAATTCAGCTTAGATGCAAGACTACATCCAGCAGTAATATCCTCCTTCCTAAACTTACTGTGAACACTAAGGACTCAAAGAGGAGTGTAAAACTATCATTCCACGTTATTTTTCCTTGTTTCACTATCTACATTTACAGCACATTTGGCTGGGAGCTACACTTGACTTAGCCAGGCAACAGTACTATACTGATCAAGATAGCCACCCAAATTCCCCTTGTAATTCCAACAGAACACACTCATCTTTGGTTTTGATCTGTAAAGTGCTTCTCTACTGTTGAAGAGCTACAACATTTTATCCTGCACCACTGTACTACAAAATAATTTCCCAGCAATTAGAAAGCTATTCAAGATCTACCAAAATGACAGTCCAAAGTAAAATTAAAGCAGTTATTGTCATTAGAAGCTATTAAAGTGACCCAAGGTGAACATATCTCTAACATCTTAGAGCACATCATGGTGGAGGGATAATAAATTAGCTGCCAATAGACACATAAAAAGGATATTTGTCAGGACATTAATAGCTTTGACCATTCTTTCACATTTCTTCTTCACTAATAGCTCATCCACTATCTGTTCTGGCATCTGAAGATGATCAAGAAGAACAGGCAGCAAAAGATCCACAAAGTGTTCAGCTGAGACGCTGTTCCCACTGTTAATAACATCCTGTAATAGAGACGATTTATTTTGTGTCAATATTTAAAAGTATAGCACAAGAAAGCAAAGTTTACCCTACCCCTTCCTCCACCAGCCTGTGTTCCAGCTTTCCCAGCCTCTTGCTATTTCAGGTTTAAGATGGCTGATAAGTATCATATTGGAGGAGGAAATTTAAAAAAGAGCACAGAAACAGTAGACACTTCCTAGAAAGCAATTCTGATAGCTTTCCATCTACCTCATCACTTCATGAACTGCCACATCTTGCACTTACAACCTAGACATATTGCTAAAATACAGCATGTCTTGGAAAGAACAGTTGTTTTTCAAAGTATGTTCATTCCAACACAACTTCTTTACAAAGAAGTTTATTTCAGGTGTTTTTTACATGCTATTTTTCAAGTTAAATTGCAATAGTTGCTTAAAGTAATTTAAAAATAGAACTTCGGAGAAACTCTTTAAACTCAATTATCAGTCTTGTTACCTCAAAAATCTCTCTGAATAGTTGCAATGCTAGAGCTGAACATTCTTCAGAGCCTTCCAATGGCTGGTTTGACAAGTGCACCAATGCAACAGATGGTTCAAAAGTCTTGGAGCGATTTACAAATCTGGTGTTTCCAGAGACTGGCAAGCCAGACAGTTCCAGTATTTCCTGCCGCAGGGTATGACGCAGTTCTGCCACAGAGCAGAAGGCAAGCAGCAGCTCCAAGATCTGTGTGAAGTGAGTAAGAGTTCAAATGTTTTTAAGTCAAGAACTTACACAGAAATTGCGACTCCTATAGCACAAGTCTAAAGAGATACGTAAGTTCTGTGCAACTCTTTTTAGCACTTTACAGTTGTCTCAGGAATAGTTTTCCTTCCTTGAAGCCAAGTCAGCAGCAGAAACACAGTTCATTATATTGGGGAAGGCTTGCACAGTATTCAGTATTGCTTTACCTTCCTTTTTAAAGGGCATGACTGCTTGCTAGGGATTTGGTAAGCAGTAGAAATGTGTCTACTCTCAGAATGAAAAAAGCTAGGGAAGTGAAAGCATTCTGAGACATGAACAGATGCACATGTCACTGAGCATGCACAAAGAGGAAGGAACCTTGGAAAGCTCCTTCTCTAAATAAACTAAATAAACACAGAGATATTAGCATTTATTATTAACTACAATGTGTAAAACATTCATAAGTAAAAGCTTAAGATATGTTTCACAGATATATTTAGCCCCCAAATTTTCACACTTTAGTCTTTAGCAACAGATAGCCAACGGTTCATTTATGTAAGGTGGTAGTGAGACAAAGTTGAATGTAACAGTTCACTGCTTAAACAGATGTGGAATCAATTTGTTCAACTAAGGTGAGAATGTTTATTCTTAAATCTTCAAAATTAGCATCAGGGTTCCTTGATTATCAGTTGAAGTCTAAGTATAATTCAAGTTTAGACAGCAAACTGGGTACACACTGCATTTTGAGTAGATCCTTAAATTTCTTATTAGCTGAAGCACAAAAGGTGTTTATATTGGCTTTTTGCCTTTAGGTCTGTTGCCTGAAGGCAGACACATGTAATTTGGCAAAAAACAACCATTACAAATTCAACCTGACAGCCTTCTGGATAACTGAAATTGGTGGATACTCCAGGTTACTTAAGAGTTCTGAAGTCAACGTATTTCATTATCAACCCTTGTACACAAGCAACATACTTACGACAACAGAAGAGGAACTAGATTAGAAGTTGTACCCTCTTAGCCTTTAACTGAAAAAAGCATAAATACCTTAGACGATGAATCAGGATCCTTTCCATGAAGAAGATCCAATACTTGACCAAGGCAAGAGGTAAAGTGCTCATATCTACAGCATACATAGAAGAGAAAAAATATAAAAACAACTGAAATTTTACCACACAGACATTTATACTGAGTGATGAATGAGAGTGCCCTATTCTTTTTCTTACCCCCAAACACTTCAAATACAGTGACAGTTTTGATAATGTAATTTCTATTTGAAATAGAACAAGCTTTAAAAATATTCTAAGAATGAATGCAAATTACTTAAAATAAGCCAGGATTTTCCAGCTATTTTTGCTGCTTGATTTAGATTGAAAATCAGCAACTAAATTCTGTTAGCTGAATCTCAGTACTACTAGCCAAGCCCTCCACAGAACTGCTCTGTAATGCTCCCCCAGGAAAATTATTACTTCTTACAACTGATACCATACTATTCCACTTTAAGATGATATAACATTGTAAAAGTCAAGATACCCACTCATCAACTTGTCTCACTACCAATAGTTGATAGACAAAGAATTAGGGAACACACTATTCAATATTCCTTCAGTGACAATAAAAAAAATATATTTTGATTCACAGTTCTGTGTGAAATTAGTAACCCAGCAACCCTTTAGGTTCAGATACAGCAGTTATAATCAACCAGCAACATTGAAAAAGCATCTAGGAATTTTTTTTTCCCCAATGTTTGGTTCAGAATTCAAATAGCATACAGCAAAGAAATTGAACTAGAGCTTAGGAAAAATACCTTATACTTTTAGGAAATGAAGACATACCTGGTAAGATAATCTGCAACTTTGGGATTCTTCATAAGATCCATAAGCAGATCAACCGAGTATTTTCTTGTTAGAGTACCATCTCCATTTACAACAATATTGAAGATTAACTGAAATGTCTGATGGATATTTCGAGCATGAAACAGCTGAAAGGAAGAAGAAAGTTATGTATAGGCACATACTTTTCAGAGTCTCTTGCTTATTAAAACTAGTTGGAATTAGAATTTTATTTGGCCAGTTTGAGAATTAGTTTTAATTACAATTTAAGGATAGAATAGACTTCAAAGTATCACTTACTTTTTCTCCCACTTCTTCATTTAGGGTAAGGCTTGATAGTACTGAAAGTGCAAACACAACCATAGTCAAACTGCTATGGGCAAGGAAACTTATTAAGGTACGATAGAAACTCTTCACGTTATTCTAAAGCAAAAAGGAGAAACATAGGTATTATAAACCCTCCAAATTTACAGATTTTACATATTTATAAATAAGCCATACAAATAATGAATAACACAAAAAATAGATTAGCATGATAACAGCTCCCTAGAAATTTTTTTTTATTGTTCTACTGCACAATACCGCCATTGAGGTCAATGACAAAATTCTCTGTTGAACTTGTTTAAGAAAAGATGAAAAAAAAACCAACAAAGAACCAACCAAGGAAGAAATTCCATCACTATTTTAAAGACAGATGAGAAAGCAATTTTGCTAAAGTCTGTAATAGAAAATAATCAAGAAAATTGACTCACATCCTTTCCCTGTTCAGTGATCAGATCTGACAACTGTTTCTCCTTTTCTTTTGGCCCTGTCTCTCTTTCAAGGTAAAAAGTACAACATTTGCTCTCATGTAGATGAATTTCTATTTCTGAATTGAAACAATAAATTATGTTTGCACTGATTTATGAAGACACAAGAACTAAGTAGTTCACATATGTATGTGTATTTGAGGATTCAAGGGCCTAGACATCAAGATCAGTGGTATTTTACTGATTTATATTTAAAAGACAAAACTCTTTCTTGGCCAAAGTTAATGTAATATACCAAAAACCCAACTACAGTCTTTATGCTTTAACATAATTTAATTTTTCTAAGGAAGAATGCTCAAATTTTAAATTTGCCTTTCAGCTGCAGAGAACAGTTGCAAAAAACCCAAATGCATAACACAAGCCAGGGTAACAACACAGCAACAAAGCAAAGGAAAGAGAATACCCAACTTCCTGTTCTACTGGTTATTTTGTCCAACATGGGAGAAACAACCACCAACTCTGCAGAACAAGCAGAAAAGACGTGCTTAAGGTAATTCTCTAGAGTCAAGTGACTCTTGCCCTTAAGCCAGAGAATTATGACACAAAAGTAAAACTCTTACCAACGATTTTATCTGGCTTTGAATAGACAAGTTGTGACGACAGAGATTTGCTAGGAGTCCTAAGCATGGTATCGTTAACTCATCTTCAGTGCATTGACTTAAAAGAAAAGTCCAAAAGATGTTTTCATTAAAGCAATTAGAATTTAGTTACAAGAAATTGTAGAGTGGGAGATAAGGGGGCTGGGTGGTTGGGGGACTTTTAATTTTGTTTTTTGATTTTGGTGGAAGCTTGTTTTTTGATTAGACACCATTCCACCAAGCAAAGCAAAATTCAGATTGTAATCCCTTCAGTGGGGGCACCTTTTAACTGGGTACATCTGAAAACCCCAAAGTATCAAGAGATCACTGCTATCAAAGGTCATTTATTGCATATAATTCTAATACTCATTAGACTTCTTTTACAAGGACACTTGAATACAGGTTTTATTAAGCTAAGAAGTCTACTCCTAGTGACAGACATGAGTTTTCTGTCAGCTCTTCTCTTCGTTAGCTCCCTGCTCCCAGATGTGTGGGGGTGGGCTAAGAGGCCAATTAATCACCCAGTCCCACAATGACTGCATTTAAAAATCTGTAACAACACGGCTTTCAAAGAAAAGTCTCTGTTAACTTCAGAGAAATAAATGCCACAGCCCACTCTGGAGACCAGGTTAGTACAATATGCTACATGCCTTCAGAAAGTTTAGGAACTTAGCATGCTACTTCCCATAAGAAAACACAACCCAGTATACACTTACACATGATGTATTAGAAATGAAATTAATTCATCGATGTTGGTGCCAGCACAAAAGACTGGAATGTTGTAGGTTAGCCTCTGCAGCAACTGAATACCCTGAGGAAATAAAAAGCTAATAATATGTCTTCCCTACAGCATCTCACTGAGGAATGTTACAAGGTACAAAAGCTAAAACAGAAAGAGCAAATAACAAGACACCAAAACTGAATTAATTTTCAAACTCTGATGTTATAATAACAATTAGACAAGCTGCTGCAAGCACATTGAGTAATATCCTACTACACTGATGTACTTATTAAAAACCCCAAGAAATTAGTAAGGGTTTATTTTGATAGAGGAGTTACCTTTTAGACCATCCAATTTTCCCCTCTGCTTCACCAGCAAGTTCTTAATTCTGTCACTGAGAAAGGGGTTTTGTTCTATTGAAAGGTCTAGAAGTCTCATCAAAATCCCAAAAGCACTTTGTAACCTCTTGCAGAAAAGATGCTTATAGGATGCTGTAAAGACTGCCAACAGATCTAATGGTAGCAAAGTCCTTTTGGCACATAAGTGAATTAATGGAAGTTACCATGCTCAGATATGAGAAAAATTGCAGCACAGGTTAGCAACTGAAATAAAATCTCACCATGTAAAGATCTAAGTGTTTCAAGGTCTTATTTGACCTATTTGGTGACTACTGATGGGTCAATCACTTGGATCTCCAAGTCTTGTGATATTCCAAGTCCTTTGAGAAATATGGAATATATCCTTCACTGGGTGCAATATGCGTTTTCCACAGAACATACGTGACAGAACTACCAAAAAATTAATATTCTGCTTTTCCTCTCCATAAGTACTAACTGAAAGCTCAGAACTACACATAAGAAAATCTGTGCATATTAAAAGAAAAAAAAAAACTTTAAGGAGAGGTTAAAATTGGTGAGGTCAAACTGGGAGATGTCAGATGTTCACTGTAAGCTTCTGTAAGTACAGGCCCTGGTATTCCCTGCCAGATGGCACTGACCAGAAGGAAGGAGGCCAGACACGACCTCCAAAACTTCCATGAAAACAGCCAGACACAGCTTTTCTTTTACTCCCTCACAGTTACCTGTCAAAGTATGAGACAAAACAATCTCCAGGCTTTTGTTATGAACATTAGGAGAAATAATATACCTCAACTGGAAAAGGACCTTCTCAGCTCTCAAGAAGTAACTTTTTGAAATGGTTAAAAAAAAATCCAACAAAACAAAGTGGGTTTTGTTTGGTTGCATTTGATTTGTATTTTTTGTGTTTTCCTGTTTTTTTAAGATCAACTTTCCCTCAACATGTTATTTCAGATAGAGCTTTAGAAGGGTTACTGTATGCATACAACATAATGTATATTATGCAACAGTAGCCAAACATTTTTAAGCATTAGTTCCTGTTACCTGTAACAAGACTGGGTCACTAAGGTTGGTAGAACTTCGATGAACCACTCTAGCCAGCACACTGGTCAGATTGTAGGTGTCCCGAAGAGCTTCTCTAGTCTCATTGTCTGAAGCTAGAATTTGAGAATTATTAGCAAAACACCCTACCTAATAGCAAAAGCAACTGCTGCATTAGCTACTAATCTAAGCAGAAGCCAAAGTCTCTGACGAGATTTTCATGCATATTTTAAAAAAAACTACAGATAAATCACAACTCCTATGCACTTGCCTTTCTACCTTATTTCTGAACATACAGTTAATTAAAACACCAATCATGTTTTCTTCAAGATGTTTGGGCTCCAAAGGAATGGCCTACCTCCTACCCACAAAGTTTTAGTTCTGTTTGAGATCTTGAAATCTGCACTTCAAAGACTTTAAATCCTAATGATTTCATCTTCTTGCTTCATGCTATAGTGGGCAAGTAGACTGAAATGGATAACCTGATAGAATCATAGAATCATAGAATTGATTGGATTGGAAAAGACCTCCGAGATCATCAAGTCCAAACCTTGGTCCAACTCCAGTCCCCTTTACCAGATCATGGCACTCAGTGCCATATCCAATCTGCGTTTAAAAACCTCCAGGGATGGTGAATCCACCACCTCTCTAGGCAGCCCATTTCAATGCTTGATTACTCTCTCTGGAAAGAATTTTTTTCTGATCTCCAACTTAAATTTCCCTTGGCAGAGCTTAAGCCTGTGTTCCCTTGTCCTATTGCTGAGTGCCTGGGAGAAGAGACCAATCCCCATCTGGCTAGAACTTCCCTTCAGGTAGTTATAGACAGTGATGAGGGTTATCTATCAACAGTTAAACCAAAATAAAAAAGGCAGTTCTACTAGGGAACTGGAAAAGATGTAGCAAACAAGGATGACATGTCAAACTATAGATCAGTTTGGAGGTGAACTAATTCTTAAAATTTTCCAGACCCAACCTAAACAAATACAATTTTACAGTAACTGTTCCAAAAACATAAAAGAAAGCTCAGAGAGGATAAAACTCCATGAATCAGAGATGACAAACAATTCATTATCCTAAAGGACTCAAGTCTTAAGTAACTATTCATACCTGATGAGAAACTAAGCAGCAAAGGGATAATCTTTCCCCATATATGCTCATTGTGCTTTAAGCACAGAGCTCCTAGGACAGGGAAGTCCCCCTTCTGTGAAATAGAGGGGGGAAAACAAACAAAAAAAAGGCATCTGTAAAGACAAGAGACAGTAGAACCTATTTTGCAATTGGGAAATTTGATGCACACAGGCCTAAGCTACAGGAGAGCCCAAACTGCCACCCTGCAAACACTCCAGGGGAAGAAGTAAACTAAGGTGACAACAGTTGTTGATGTAACACAGCTTATCACTAGCTTTGCACCCAGGCAGGTTTCTCACTTCTTTAAAATGTTAGTCTTTTCAGACCCCAAAAATAAAGGACAAGAGAATAATTTATCACCCTGACCTGTGGTGAAACAAATTCTGACAAGCACAATCATCATAATTTCACAGTGATGACTTCAAATTTGCTTCTCATAGAGATTTAACATCTTAACAGGTGACTCAGCCAAGCACTCCACCACAATGAAAAATACTTCATCTCTCATAACTAATGCTTCTTCCAAGAAATTCATCATCCACACCACAGAATCAGCACCTCTATTGTCTTCCCTTGCCCAGACAAAAGATAGAAAGTTCAGACGCAAACCTTACCTAGTTGTGATAGCAAAGTAATCACAGACAAGGTCAGAGATGGGTTTATATTAGTGTCCTCAAGGAGCTCCACAAGGCAACTGAGACATTCACTTGGTAGAATCTGGTTAGAAGCAAATAACCGTGTAAGCTTCAGTCCAGAGATAACCTGAAGATGAAAGGACAAAAAAACCTTAATCGCTCAACTGCAACAAAGTAATTCACACAGAAATCAAAGGAAAAAGTTGTGTTACATAGGTTTTGTCCTATATGACAAACTGAGAATATAACTGCCACTCTAATGGAGCATCTGCATTTACATCTGCTGAAAAAAGGTCTTGAAAAAAATATGGTTTTCGTTCCTGTCGATGTGTTCCCTTTACTCTTTGAAAGGTTTATTTCCTTTGAAAGAATAACTCAAAAGATGGTTCAACACAGACATTTAACAATCATCCTTTAGCTGAGCCCAACATCCTGCTTTCTGAAGATGTGGACAGGATCCGAGAGGTATCGCTACAAAGGAAGATAAGCAGCAGCAGTCAGTGCTGTTTTGGGAACACTCTGCCTAAAATGAAAAAATAGAACCTGAGTTCAGGGAACCCTATATAAGATAAGAAGATGCTGAAAATGATACACCTCCACAACAACACATGCAGGCTTGATAAATATTTTGCATAATAGAGACACGTGATGTTGGGTTTCCATATTCCCTGTACATCTTTTAACAAGGGATACAAACGAGAAAGCAAAGCAAAATATTAACTCTCACATGTTTGTGTGATTAAAAAAAATAATTCTGTATTTAAACGAGGTACCTTGGAGATTAGGTAACTCAGTCAATGGCCAGCACAGGGTTCTACACACAGATTGTACACACAGGGCTGTACACAATGGCTGTACACACAGACTGTACAAACAAGGGCTGTATAAACAAGAGCTGTACACACAGGGCCACACACACAGGCTGTACACACAGGGCTGTACAGTCAGACTGTACACACAGGCTGTACACACAGGGCTGTACACTCAGTCTGTACACTCAGTCTGTACACACAGGGCTACACACACAGACTGTAAAAACAAGGCTGTACACAAGAGCTGTACACACAGGCTGCACACACAGGGCTGCACACACAGGGCTGCACACACAGACTGTACACACAGAGCTGCACACACAGAGCTGCACACACAGGGTGGTACAAACAAGGGCTGTATAAACAAGGGCCGTATACACAGGGCTGCACACACAGGGCTGTACACACCGGGCTGTACTCACAGACCGTACAAACATTGGCTGTACACACAGGGCAGTACACAAAGAGACTGTGCACACAGAGCTGCACACACAGGGTGGTACAAACAAGGGCTGTATAAACAAGGGCCGTATACACAGGGCTGCACACACAGGGCTGTACACACCGGGCTGTACTCACAGACCGTACAAACATTGGCTGTACACACAGGGCAGTACACAAAGCCCTGTACACACAAGGGCTGTACACACAGACTGTACACACAGGGCTGTACCTACGGACTGTAGACAAAAGGGCTGTACAGACAAGGGCTGTACACACAGACTATTCACACAGGGCTATACACACGGATTGTTCACACAATGGCTGTACACAGAAGGGCTGTACAAAAAGAGCTGTACACAGAGGGCTGTAAACACAAACTGTACACACAGGGCTACATACACACTGTACACACAGGCTGCACACACAGGGC
>VWZD01009071.1:17111-82593 GCA_013396695.1 Sakesphorus luctuosus | reverse complement strand
GCGCACACACACACAGACACACACAGGTGCGCACAGGCAGACACACAGACGCACACAGGTGCGCGCACACAGACACACACACGCAGACACAGACATACACAGAGACACATAGATGCACACACACACACAGACACAGACACACACACAGCGCACACACAGCGCACACACAGGCACACACACAGCGCACACAGAGACACAGACACATACAACACAGATGCAGACACCCAGAGACACACACACACAGACACACACACACAGACACACACAACACAGACACACACAACACAGATGCAGACACGCACACACAGACACAGTGCACACACAGAGACACACAGACACACACACACAGACACTGACAACACACACACTCCCGTCTGGGATGCTGGAAAGTAGCAGCTGCTGTGTGAAGATTTTGAACATGTTTTCTCTACTCATGCACAGGTTGTTTTCTACTATATTAAGCCTGACAGTGTGTGTCAAAATGTCAAAATGTCCTCGTTTTTTAATACTGTTAAAATTATTAACATAGTGCCATACATCAATAAAGTGGTGGTGAGTAATATAAATGTAAGGTCAATTGTAATGTAAATTTCATTCTGTGTCTCTTTTTCCTCCTTTAAGTCCTTTATCCTTATGCTCTGTGCTTCACCTGGACCACCTTGGAGGTAATGCCTGAGAGGGGACCAGAATGTGGGTTTGGAGCCAACCTCAGTTCTAGATGCAGCACCCGGATCTCCAAGTCCAAAACATGGCTGCCAACAACCACATAAAAGGCACCACATCCCAGCCCCTTGTTCTCTCTTCAGCCAACAGGAATCACACAGTGTCATGAGGCACAGGCTGGAATCCTCGTCACCTGGCCTTTTCCCAATGCTGAACATCAGTGAGAATGACTGAGCATGTGGGGATCTGCTGAGAAAAACTACAGCATTGTGTTCTGCTAAAGGCCAGGCTGCTGGAGGTGGGGTGTCTCAGCACAGCAGTTGCTCAGTCTGATACCTGTGATAACCAGCTATCAGAGAGGCTGCTCAGTTCTGAAAATAAAGAGACACATCCATGCCTCTTCTACAGAGCAAGGGTTGTTGGGTTTTTTTCTGTCCAATAGTACGATTTTTCATGGATAACTAAATTGTTTTCCATTCATAATGTTTTGGACATGTATTGTAGTATTTTTGGCAATGCCAGAGTTAATTAATGTCCTTATTTTTTTGTTTCCTTCATGCTGTAAGTACCAGTTGAGCCTGGCACCAAAGACTTAGCATTGTTAAATTCATAATGCATTCCCAAGCACTGAAAGATTTAAAATTCCTTTGACAAATAATGGTATGAAAGAAGCATAATAGAAAAAAAAATGTAACTGGTATTATCCATTAAAATACATAAATAATTTGTGAAACACCTTAAACACACAACCAATATAAATGTCTTCCTCACTGTCTCAAATGATGAAGGAGTGTGTACAAGCAACTGAGAGAGTCAGGATATGTTCCAGTTCTGGCTTTGGCTGCTACTTGCAGACCACCTTCAAAGCAAAAGTATTTATTAAATATTTAAAATTAGGGTAATATTAAAGCAAATTTTTAGATTCAGGAAACCAAACAAAACACGTACACATCATAATACAGAACCAATGAATGAGCAACTGAAATGCAGTAAGCACTCTCATATGTACAGTAGCTATTAAAAAAAGATGAGTTCATACTGACATGCATGTGGAACTTGCACTCCACTTGTAATCTGCCAGAACCATTCCTCAATATTAAAAGTATTTTAGACCATTTTCATCTTGTTGATTAATTCTTTATGGCATGGATTTAACACAGCATTATTGTTTTAATTTGGATTATTCCAAGTTACAGACTAATACTAGTATTCCTTGACATTGATGAAACATCCAACAATGAGATAACATGAATCATGTGCAAAATAACAGAGTTGAGAGGTTTTAAGGCATTTTATGATGCCAATAAAAGTTTTGGCATATATGTTTTTTATCAATACATATAAATTCTGTCATAAATTACTGTTTTATACACATTCATTTATTTTATTTGTATTGCTGCTTTCTAACAGAATGTTCACTCAAGCAGTTGACATCTTGGACACTTTGTTGACTAAAAAAACCCCATAAGACACATACATGGATACAGATACCTTCCCTCCCATATGTACCTATATGTATGTACATGTCTGTTATGAAAAATAATTCTTTTACTGCTGAGGAAGAATACATAGTAGCTTGTACTGGATCTAATGGGAGAAAATACAGCTGCTCTGATGGTCTGCAAAAGGAAGAGGGTAATTCCAGAGGTACAGATCCATAGAAGACACCCAGCTGGCAGCTCTCTCCAGCCAATCCCCTGCACTGTGGCACAGCCTGAAATGGCCTCCCAAATCATCAGATGCAGATCCTTCAGGGTAAGACAGTGACATAATCGCCATCACTGATTTCTGTAAAGCAATTGATAAAAACAAAAAATGATGTTTTCATTGCAAGTGGCCCTTCTGAAAGGCCACGGCAAGCAAGATGGCCTGTGGCAGGGCAGGTATCAATAACTCAATTTTCTGAACCAGCAAGCTGTTATAAACAGTTGTATCCATGTGAGACTCCCTTCTCCCTGAAGAACAGTCAAATGTTGAAAATCATCCATACTTGGTAAATTAGATCAGGAGCTGAGATATCTGTGACTATTGCATAATATACCCTTTCTCCTCTAAATAAACACCCAAGAGAAAAGCTCTCATCCCAACTAAGGGAGGAAACCCTGAGGAAACCCTTTCTCTCTTACACTTTGTCAGATTTACTGGGTTTTGAGAAGCCAGGTAAAAGGCAAAAATTGAATGCTTGGGACTCAAAGCTGTGGTATGGAAACCTACTCCTCTTCCAGCACTGCTCTCAGACAAGCTGTTCTTAGGCTACAAAACAAAGTTCAAAAATCTCCAGCTACTGTGATTGTGATCCCAGTCCCTTAAGGTGTTCTACTGGCCACACTAGAGCGCTCAGTCCCACATGTACAGCAAAGCCAGCTGCTGGTGCAAAACAAGGACTGGGACAGGAAAATACCGTGCTTGCTTTAGGGAGCACTGCAGTGTTTTTCGTGGTGCCTGCGTTATCCATCATGGCATTAGCCTGAGCTCCTCTTGTGAGTATGTAATAATGCAGTCTGTGGAGGAAGTTTGGAATGGTGGGCAAGTGAAATTTAAATAAAATTTAATAACAACAATTCCAAAGTAGTTTCATTATTTCTGATAGCCTCCATTTTAATGGACAACCACAAATATTTTGACAGTGAAATTAAAGGGTTTGTTTTCCCTCCCGTGAGTCCAGAGCAGGACGTTGTAAATATTCTAGAGAAATTGCAGAACTTTATGATAAAATATGCAATACATCTGATTTTTCCCCAAAATATGTGCAAGCTACTGGAGTATTTTCTGTCTCCCCAGAGCAGCAATGATAAGATACCATAAAAATATTTTTAGAGCAAATGTGGCCTATCTGCCTTGTGATACAGGGGACAAGGTAATGTTGAAGACATGAGAAATATCTCTCTGCTACTGTTTCCCTCAGTCTCCTGGGCTCAGGGAGTGCCAAAGCTGTGGCAGTGCTGTTAGGTGTGAAAACCCGGTGACTGCAGCACAGAGAGGCTTCCCCACACCACTGTGATGAGCCACTGTGAGGCATGAGACGTAAATCATGCAGCAGATTGGAGACTCCAAGGTGTTGTATCCTTTACCATAATGGTACTTAATGAAAGGATTTACCTTGCTCACCTGTTCCCTCACTGTGGCTCCTGTCACAGTCATAGGACACTGAGACTTTCAGGGTTATTTTTCAGCCTGTGGCCCGATGGATGCTGCAGCTGAGCATTGTACAGCAGTAACATGAAGAATGGCTTTTCAGCGGTCTGTGAGGGATGCTGGCAAGTTACCAATAGTATGTCCAGTCATCCCTCCCCAAACAAGGACGTTAGGATGACATGGGGTGCTACACAAAACAGTCTAAAGTTTTATGAAAGTCTGTATCTTTACTGAATCTGTTTGCATAATTCTGTCAGGTAGAAACATGGTATCCTTGTCTTAAACCTGCAACTCATGAGCATAAATTAGCAGAAGATAAACAAGAAGCTGAACTCTGTGGCTCCAAATCTGTGATTCTGAGTACGAGGCTAAACACTTATTAATTAGTTGTGTGTTAATACAAATCACATCAAATCACAAGCTGACTGGCTTTTTCTTTCCTTTTCTTTTTCCTTGCACCCCTCCCCCCAGTTCAGAAACAACTGAGTTAGGTTTTGATATAAAAATAGCTCAGAACCTGGACAATGAAGGTAAAAGGACAGCTTCAACTCCCAGTGAGGTGCAAGGGTCTGGTACCCTGGCAGAACCACATTGGGTAAAACTGGCTCTCAGCCTCTCCAGCCTAGAAACATCAACACCCATGAGGGACTGAGATGTGGGCAACATCATGATTTTGTATCTCTCACAACTTTAATTTGTTAATTTGCAGTGGATGAGGGTAAGTAGCCTGTGAGCTAAGAATAACCTTTTTTCATGAAGAAAGAAGAGAGAAGGGAGGATGTTGAACTTCTGTCCATGTGAGAGGACTTTTAGCAACTGTTCACCACAAACCTGTCAATGCTGTCACCTTAAAAAAACCCACAAAGGCAGAGCTCAGTTTCTCACCGCTATAAATGTCATACATTCCTGAGTTGAACCTTTGGCTTTTTTGCGAGACTTTCATTTTTTTCACTGGGTAGCAGAGGTTTGTTATTAGTCCTTGGTCTGGCTTTTCAAAAGTGTATATTAGGTCATTTAATGTTCTGAAGATCCTTTCTGGAACACCTTCAGAAGTCTGCAAGGAAAAGACAACGATGTTTGTTTGCAACTGCCCTTCACATGGAGTCCCCTAAATTAAAGGAATGATACGTTGTTTCTTATTTACCAAGGAGCTGTTTTGTAAGCAGACTTGGTGACAGATATTGTACTGTCCTTAAAACATGAGGGACATCTGTTGGATGGCACAGCTATGGCACTAAGAGTAACCTCTCTCACCATCTTTTTTTTTTCCAAAAAGAACATAAGTTTACAATATTGATGTAGATGTGTGCTGCAGCAATCCACTACAGCAGTGTCAAAGCATTACACACTTCCCTCTGGTCTTGGAGTGTAAGTTTAGGAGTAACATATTTAGTTCTCACTTAAAATATTGTATTTAAACAACTTTGTGACAAACAGAAGCCAAACTTTTACAAAATGTCAACACTGTCAAGAAAAGAACTTGTGCAATGGTGGTGGATGTGTCTGAGGAGCCATACAAAAGTCCCCAGCTTTCACTATCAGGCAGGATTTTATTTCCTGTCCAGCTATGTGATTTGCATTGGAGACTCCTCAGGCTAAACATGGAGGATGGCATTCCTTAGCAGGGCAGCACTGTTCTCACAAACTGCTTTGGAAGTGTGGGTTCATGCAACAGGACTGAAGTGCTTCCATGGCACAGCCTCACAGGGATCCATACACGGACTTTACAGCACTGGTGACTTCAGAGAAGGGTCAGACAGTGAGCACATCAATCAGCTCTGATCACGTCCTCATTGAAAATGCGTGGGGCTTTGGTTTCACTTAATTTGCTATCTAACAAAAAATATGTCTTTATTTTCTTTGGTTTGCTGCATCCTTTATCTTCCATTCAGCTCCATATGGACTCGGTGCCACTGCCTCTGTGTATTAAGTCTGGCAGTTAATTTTCTTGGTAGAAGTCTGTATAGTGCTGTGTTCTGCACTTGTGACTAAAACAGTGTTGATAACACACCCGTGTTTTGGCTGTTGCTGAACAGTGCTCGTGTAGCCTTTAGATTGTTCTTTTAGTTACACTTTGCTTCCCAGCCAGTAAATTCAGGGTATGCAACATGCTGGGAGGGGACATAGAAGGACAGCAGATTTGAATGTGCCATCCCATCCCATCTGACACTGCAATCAGCAATAAAAGCTCAGGGAAGTGAAGACATTTGTGGTTATAGTGTTTGTCTTCTCATGCTTTCCAGGAGGTGGCTAAACATCTGCCTACAGATGGGAAGGAGTGACTAAACTCCTCCTTTGCTTAGCTTGCATGCAGAGCTTTGCTTTACGTATTAAACTGGTCCAGGAGTTTTCTCACTTTTGCACTTCATGTTCCCTTTCCCCTACCTGTCCTGCTAAGTGGGGCAAGGAGTGAGCATCTGTGGGTGAGCATCTGTGGGGTGCTCAGCTGCTGGTGGCGACAAACGACTGCACTCCAGAAAGCTCATGGCTGAATCTGGCCTTTAAAAAACCCCAAGCTCTCCTCCACCATAAGTATATTATTTTAGTAAGCCAAAACAATCTGACTTAAAAATTTGAAGAATAAAAATCTTCTTTCACATGCTTGGCAAAACTTCATAAAGAAAAATAGGTTTAAAAAAACTAAAAGTGTTTGAGTACCTGCTGATAAAAATGACAGCAAATCCCACTATAGTGGCTATAGTCCATAACCAAACCATTCCTCTTCATGAGAAATTGCATCGTTTGTACTCAGGGAAAACCACTAATAAGCAATAAATTACCAGCCTATGAGAGCTTGGTTTGTCCTTTATGAAGTGATTTCCTCATTCCACTTAAATACCACTTAATTGTTGGCAGTACTTTGTCTGTCTTAGTACATGCAGAGGAGCGAGCCAGCTTTATAAGTGTCCTCTCACATTGCCTGGGGATTTGATTGATTCAGAAGTCTGTTTTTACACTTCTTTTTTCTTGAATAAGCACCATTATCTGCCATCATCACTTCAGGTGCCTCACAATCACACAGAATTATAGATTTTTTAAATGAAAAAGATAATTGCAGTATTTTGATCCCTACAAGATGCTGTGTGTAATGGCAGAGCTTTTAAGTAGAAATAGCTAATTAAAAAGTAACAAAAGTGATATATTTTTCTTCAATGTTATCAAAACCAAATTATCAAATTAGAAAGCAGCTGGTTGAAAAAATAACAGATCCACTTACATTTTAAGGAAATCCTACAAAAACAGTAGCTAGTTTTGAGCTCATAGGTGATAAATATAACATCAAAAAGAATTGAGTAGAGAAGAAAGCAAACATTAATATTTTCTATGGTATTATGTTTACATTTTTTTTAAATCTATGATCTGTGATATATCAAATAATCATAGATTAAAATGATCAATGATCATCTATGATTTTTAAATCTATAATATTTAGCGCAATCTTTAGAGATATAATGAGAGTTACTAACCTGTATTCTAAAATATCCTTGGTGTTCCCTGAAGATACGGTAAGTGTAGATGATGTTTTCAAAGCTGTGAAAAACATGGTTGTATACATAATACACCACATTTTTAAGTGCAAAACTAGAGATATCTTCAAACAGTAGATGGTATTAAAGACATGAGAAGTTGTGCAGTAAAATTCAATGAGACAGAGGCAGAAAAGCAAAACAGAAGAGAGATTAGAGACTGCAAAATGAGTGAACGCTTAGTATCTTGAAATATAGGATTACTCTAACTAGGGGTCTCCAAGAACTTATGAACTAAACCCAACACAGAGACCTTTTATGAACGTTATTTAATTCCACAACCACCACCTCCTCTCATCTATCTTCTTATCCTCGTCATGTGTGATACCTCCTAAACTTCATTTTGAAATTCTGTTACAAGAAGGCTGTTGAATTTTTGGAGAGATGTTAGCAGAAAATCACCTCCGGTCACCAGCACCCAGAAAGTGACTGCATGGCTCCTGCTTCTAGGAAAATTGTTCTTCCTTTGTATTTCCCAGGGTTTTAGTTATTGTTACTTTTAATAATATGCAGGTGTTTGAACACTGAGGCAACTGATGTCTTTGCTTGTATTTTGTCAGCAGAAATAAAAGCTTTATCAAATACCTAGGTGGCAGCAACTCAAGAGGTGAACTGGAGATTATGACTGTGATAAAAAAAATAAAATTATAAATCACAAATAAATGAGAAGGTTGTGGAGTGGGGAGCAGTATCTGAAAACAAGTTCTTTTAACTGGTATGCATGTTCATCAGAAGGACTTCAGCAGTAGCTATGTGGCTAAGTGAATCGAGCTGTGATGAGAGAGAGAATCTTAGGATGTAAACCTGGCTCGGGATTGCATATAAATAAAGTTCCTTTGAAAATAAACTGCTTTGTTTTGCAAAAATGTTACTATGGTCTGAGATCAGGATAAGGCTTCCAGTTATAATAAATTTATTTTAATTCAAAGAGTGATATCACAGGGATACATCTTTTCTTCTTGAGATACCTGTGGAAATCCACACATTCTTTGCTTAAGAGTACTTTATGAATGTAGGTGCTTGTTCTTTGAACAGAGACAGAGTAGTGAGAAAAAAATACTAGAAACTGATAATTTTTGAAACTCATTCTTTATTGAGTCATCTAAATTTTAAAAGGTTACTGCCTGGTTATAACTCAGATACTGTAATTTTTATTAAATAAACATGAAATTATCATTAGAATGGAAACCTCTGTTTCCACATTAACTACTAAATGCTTACCAGGAACTGGTAATAGGGTACAAGTTAATAAAGTGCCTGGGCCAAGCACAGGGAAGATCCAGTCACAGAAAAGCAAGGTGAGAGGAGCTTCTTTTGAAAGAAAGACATGTTGACCCATAAAGAAAACAGTAGCAAGAGCAGTAGGTCTTGACTGAGGCACTGTCAGAGACGTGGGACAGTTTTGGACGAAAATGACAGTGTGCTGTGGAGGAAGATGTATCAGCAGAGCTGTGCGCCATGATCTATTAGAGAAGAGATGCTTTTGAATTGGTTCCCCCCATTCTGACAGATTCTCTATGGGAGTGCACTCCCTTCAAAATCCAATAATAGAGGACAAAACAAGGCTGTTTAGTGTTATCAAGTGGATCAATATCTTTGCCCAAGGGTCAGCTAATTTGAGAAGGGTGCATCAGTTTGCACATCAACCATGTCAGGTGCTAAGCAAAGTTTTAAGATGCAATTTTGATCCCAAAGTTGTCTTAAAACATCACTGAGAGTTTCAGTGTTAATTGTCACCAGTTTTAGGACAGTTTTCCTCTGACTAGTGAACCACTGCCAGGAAGTCCTGTCTCTGAGGCAATTCTCAGCCAATACAATATTACACTATCTGAAGACAAGCCTTACTTTTCCCTGTGCAAGCCAGCACCTGCTATTCCATTGCTGCCACTCTTTCCATTTAACTATTGCATTTGTTAATGTATGAATTAGTCAAACACATTAAACACTGAAGTTTTACTAGTTTTTAACAGAAAGAACCCTCAGAGGCAAGCTGAAAATCACGCGGGTTTTTTATACGCCTGCTCAGATATCACACTATGACAGACCAAAGCATGTGTGCAAGATATTACAAGTTAAATCTGCTTTGGCCTTAACAAAGTAAAAAGGAAAAAGAAGTAAAAAAAAACCCCCGAAGCAACCCAAACAAACAAACAAAAGACAAGAAAGGAAAAGCAACTATGGTGTGGCTTTCTTCTTCCTCTGTGTCAGGTTCCACATTTGTCCCTTCCGACAGGGCTATGTATGCCCATTCCCTCCCACAACCCTTGCCCTCCCCTCACCCCCTACATTGTCTCATTACACACCATAGTGAAAACGGGTTCCTGTAGCTCCCTCCCTGAGGGCTCTGTTTGTCCCCGTTCCTGAGGAATCTGTTTCTCCACCACTTGCTATTTCACTTCTTGTTCTGTCATTTTGCAGACCTCCTCTCTTCTACCTACCAACCTACATTTCTCCCTCCCTTTTTCTCCCTTCTCCTTTGATTGTTTCACAAGGAATGCATTTTTAATTATTGATAAAAATATTGTCTTGTATTTTTGAATTAATTAGGTGTGTTGTTAAAAATTCTTCATGTCATGTGCAAACACATCCTCAAGGAAACTATAAACCCTCACAGGTTCAAACAAAGAAACACCTAGACTGTAATTTATAAAATGCATTTAATGCATTAGGAACAGATCTATTTTATATGAGAAGTGTAAAACGACCTTCTTGAAACGGAAGTAAAAGTGCTATTCCCTACAGGAGAAGAAAATAATAAAATTTTAATTGTAGTAATTAAAGGACTAGAAATAGCAATTTTGTATGCCCACCTTGTCTGTGGATTTGTCATATGATATGAATTCAAACAGAACTTTGTAACTTTTTGTTTCAGCTTATAATCTTATATCAGGTAAAATTCCTTTGAAATACAAGGCTAAGCTTTCCTCAGAGACAAATTGTAGAAAGAAGGAAGTGTTTTGTAACACTCCATGAGACTTTTCAGTGTCTCAACAGAGCTAAAATGCTGTTTGCTCATCATTACAGAGGCAGTTACTTAGAGTAAGATCCTTAACATGTTTTAGCAGGCTGAACTATTTTTTCTGGGCTCCCCTTATTGTCTGCAGAGAGAGACCAGCATGAACAGATTACAGTTAATTTATCAACTGTTACATGAAATGTTTTTTGCAAATGCCATCTTCTCAGCACTCACTATAAAGGAAGCCTAAGACAACCAGCACTGCTTCAATACACAGACACATTCCCCTGGAGTCTGTTAATATCAGGAAAGAACAATTAATGTTAGAGAAGATGAATGTTGTGTTTGGATCCATCTGAAAACTCATAAAAAATTGGTATCAGAGAACTTACAAAACACAGAGACACAATGCTCCTTCCACGCTCTCGCTCTCTCTTATTAAATAGCTACCATTCTTTCTCTTCTTGGTCAGCAGTTCTTCACAAGTTCTTCTTGTTATCTTTCCATGAAAAAATGGGAGCTCCATGGACAGAAGAAAACAAGGTATCCTGCCTTTCAAAGCAATTCTAGAGGAAGTCAAAAGCCTGGTATTAAAAGACAACTTATTCCAAATGCAGCCACCAGCGGCCAACTGAAACTGGAGGTGTTAAGTACATACACTAGTTCATCTGTATTTTCACTGACCTGTCCCAAGTGAGGCTGGTTAGCTGCTTACAGTTCATGAAGGCAGTGAAGGCAGGAAAGGGTTGATCTGCATTGGTCACAATCCACATCAAAAGGGAAGAGACTTTTGAGTTATGTGCCGTGCCTCTAAGCTATGAAATAGCTAAGTTGACACCAAAATATAGTTATCTTTTTAATTTAACTTTTGTGTTTGAAGTGGCTCAAAGCCCTGCAAATAGGGTCCTATGCCACAGGAATAAGGCAGGACTGCATAGGGAAGGAGAAAATTAACTAAAGAAACTCTTGACTTTTTTATTCAAAATTAATAGATGAATTTGAGAAAAGAAAATGAGTGTTTGTGATGTTCTAATCAGCCTCAGTCATAAGAAAAGACTTGGCAATTCTCTGTTTATGCAGAGATTTAAACTCAAAATAAGCTGTAGAACTACACAAGTTGTTATAGAGAAACAGTTTGAGGTAGAGAGATCGCTGGCTTCTTGAGCACAGAGTGAGGAAAACAACCCTTGAAAAAACCAAGATAAATACTAACCGAACACTGTTAGCAAGAGCAGCCATGTTGCACATGCAACTGTTACTTTCATGTTTCTTACTCTGACAACTTTATACACACAAAAGTCTGATATTAACATTAGTGTATTTAACTGCCAGTTAATCATGCATTTCCAGATGGCATATTAGTTCAAGAACAAATTTGTTTTGTCTCAAAGAAATTTAAAGAGCTGTGAAAAAAAAGATACCTTTCACAGAGAAACCTAGAAATGGGAAGTCCAATGTAATGCTAAAGCTGAGGTCTGTACTGCAGTCACCAGATTATCAACAAAACAAGTGCCCATCCTCAAGGGGGTGAACGTGTATGTAACTTAGAACCTCCAATTTCAGTTACTGTCTGCAGACAGCTGCATTTGGAGTAAGTCATCTGTAATCTCCTAAGGGGATGGGGATAGAGGTATTGTGGGAGAAATACCCTTGCCTTCCAAGTCTCCATATGACAAAGATTCTCCTGGCTTGCATATTCACTTGTATTTTCCTATGGGTTAAAACTGTTTGGGGCTTTTGTGTACTCATCTTATAAAGAAAAGATTTCCATGAAGTATTTATTGTGAAATGAATGGCTTTTCCAGAACACCAGCTCTGCAAAGGAAGGAAGGGCTCGGGGCTGGCCTGCTTCAGGCAGATGCTCTCTCCTCAGCATTGAAAGGAAGGTAGATAGGAAACAACTGCAAATTCCTCTTTCAGGAAGGTAATGACTAGATCTTCACAGTTTTCCTAAAGACCTCATTGTTTAGATGCAGTATCTACGACAGTAGATCTTGTAGATCTGAGTCCAGAAGTTACTTAAATGGAAACAGCAACCACATGCTGCCCACTGATGGCTTAGTAGAGTGCTTCTCTGATGACAAAAACCCTGGAGAAGAAAGTGCTTGAGGAGAAATAGGGACTGAGGTCTCCTTCTAGCAGCAGCCACCATCCACTGCCCTGATCATCTTCCTCCTCAGTTGTTTCCACGGCTCCTTGAGGTCACCCATGATTGAAGACAGTCCTTTTTCCTTACCTTACCTATCTGTAGTCTTCAAATGGACCTAAGAATAGGAGTTTGCTTTAAAAGCAGAAATCATAGAAATATACCAGAAAAAGGGAATCTGGGAAGAAGAAAGAAGGGGGAAGCTGTAAATACAGTGTGGTCTGTCACTAAACCACAAACATAATTATGTGGCCAGGCACAGGAACTTCACATTGTGTCTTGTAAGCCTACATGTATGTGTGAGTTTGTGTATGTGTGTTTTGCTCTGACACTGGAGGGCTATCCAGGGCAAAACCAAACACACGGCAAAACCAAAACAAGAGTTGCAGTTTACAGCTGGGGATACCTGTTGATGGAAGGTGAGGTGAGATTTCCTTGTCAATCACCACAGCATTGTGTCTTTACTAGGTGTGTTGGGATCATATAACAGTGTATTTCCATAGGCCAAATTTAGCTGTAAACTCTGAGCAAACATTTCCTAACGAGTAGTTCTGGCTTAACAAATTTAGCAAGTATTTTTGGCTTACACGAACCTGCATACCCAGGCTGCCTTCTCAGCAGAGTCTGAGGAGTGGTTAGAAATATGAACTACTGGTATCAGTAGTGATGAAATCTGTGATGAGAGGCCCGGGACAGAGACTGGCAGTGATGCCCCAAGGCAGTGTGGCTTCAGTGGTTGAGGCGGTCACACCAGGCTGAGCCTCTCAGCATTATCACTCAAATCATAGCTACATGAAACCAAATAAAGGCTGTTGTGAATCTGCTCTTAAAATCATTTTACTCCACTCCTAAACAGGGATTGGGCTGTTTTTTCCTTCTCATCCACTGAAGGAGATTTCAAAGTTCCTAGGATAGCCTCCTTGCAGTCTCTAACTAACCTTTCAAATGACAGTAAAAGGGCAAAAAGCAAAGTTCTTTTTCCTGAGAGAGTGCCTCTTGGCCTGCTTCTACCATAGCATGGAAAAAACCAGGTAGAGTATCACTTCCTAAAAATCTTTGTATGTCAAAACAATTACATCCTTTAGTCAGTTTTGTGTTTTCTGCACTTAATGCAATCATTCCTTCAGTCTTTTTGCACAAGACATGTTTTCTGGCAATTGTTCTCTTTACTTTTCTCTGACAGCACTTTGGCTACAACTTCCATAAAATCTGATGCATATATATATATAAATGAGCAAAATCTTTTGATTAGAAGAACAGGATCGTTAGCCACCCCTCATTTCACATAACAGCTGTTAGAGAAACAAGACCAGAAAAATTTTGGCAGCAGTGCCAAGTCCTGTTTGACCATATCTGGTTAGTTTTCAGTCATTCTACTGCCTTTACTAATTTTCTCTTTTTTTCCCTTCCTGTTACTGTAAAACTTAGTGAGGCCATTTCAGAGTGGAATCTCATGCTATCAAGCAGAATTTGACCTCTGGCTCTACATATCCTGGCTGCAGCTCTAACATAGCAAAGCAGTTGATAGTGCCTTCTGTAAGGATTGGAAGTCTGAGGAAGAACTAGGCTGCTTGACAACACTAGGAGTTAAGCATTCAGTGAATAATCAGGAGGAGTGTGGGATATCGGTAGATGTCAGTTAGAGTAAAAGCTGTGGTCAAAAGCAGCTAAAAGCAAAACCAATGTGCTCAAGATGTTGTGAATAAAGCAGGAAGCTGAAGGGTCATTTGTTTTTTGAGCAGAAACAAGAAACAACCACAAAACAAGAAAACAGAAAGCAAGTTGAATCTCCTGAAAATCTGAGTTCCCGTTGAGCTATGTCACAAGGCTGTCACAGTCCTGTGGCTATGGTACAAACAGAACTAATAAGGTTTTTGCAATAAGTACCATTATGCCAATAAATTACATTTAATATTGCAAAACTCATGACTGTAGCATGATATTTACACCAGTCTGTACTTTTGCAATGTAGTGTGCCTGAGTACACTAAAAAGGGGTTTTTGGTGGTATTTGTTGATGGCAAGTTTTACTTTATGCCAGAAGGGAAATCCTTCTGATGTAAATTGAAGAAGAAAATTGAACTAGTGTGTCTATTACTTACAGATTGCTGCTGGAGCTGTCTGTGGAGCCCCAAGGCACCAGAGCTCTGCCATTAGCTTTCTAATGAAATGTAAACCTAGGAGAAAAAGCCTGGTTTATAACCTTCTTGACATATCACTTGTTTTTAAAAATTAAAGTAAATTGAAAATGATAATTCAAAATGCAAATTTGTCTATCCTAAAAATGGAATTTAAAAGTCACAGAATCAAACAATGAGAAAAGATATCTCTAAGATATGTGAGTAAGTAGTGGGTTTTGGTCTTGAAATTATCTGGAATCTTACTTAAAAATTTACTTGCAAGATAGAGCCACAAAACATTTTCTTTCTCACTGGCAACCATGTTGTCAGGGTTCATAGTGGTCTGTATTCAATTCCTCCCCGAGCTTATAATAGTTGCAATTTTTGTATCTAAATGTTACAATCTGCCTCTGAGACAGGGTAACAGGTTCTTGTCAATAGATCCCTTGAGATGAATCGGAATGAAATGACACTGAATGACAGGTGTTATCTATGAGGCAGATTTGTCTTAAAACAATTTAATTGCAGCACAAAGAGGTATGTAGTCATTTTGGTTCTTTTCTCTAAAAATATAAAAATATCACACCCTGAAAATTCATCTCCTAAGATATCATTCATTGATCTCAAATATCACATAAATCAATTAACAAAATGCAGTAAGAAGTCAGTTCACATTATAATGCCCCCAAAGTACTGCCTTCCTGTTAAGAAATATGCAAATAAATCTGTGGGAAATGATGAAATTCATTTACCTTTATTCACTTTTCTATACTCTGCTGCATATTCCATCAAATATAATTATACTATAAAACTTGTACCTTTTGTCATCATATTGGACAAGACTCTGACTAGGGTGTTCATCTGTCCACATCTAGAGTCATATTAACAGTGACATCTTTTTTACCTTCTGAATTTATGCTTGCTAATATATCTTTTCACTGTTACTAATATTTTCCTAGTCCTTAAGTTGCCGGTGTCCTGTCCAGAATGCTGTGTACATGGAACTACAGCTTGTCACTTTGGAAGGGTGCTGCTGGTTTCTCATCTTTGCATAATATTTAAAACAAAGCCTTTTTTTTTTCCTACTGTAATAAGGCACTGAATAATGTAATGAAAAACAAACCAGGATGATAACATATAAACTTCAGAGGGCTTTTGCATGATTTTCTAAACCACTTGGATGCCAGCATTTAATCATTATCCTTGAACTATCAAACTTCCTTCACGTATCCTTATTCCTTTACTGATGGTCTGGACAACACTACAGAGACTAATCAGAGAAAAAGGCTCTCCAAGTACACATGCACAGGACAAAATGATGGTCCAAACTCTCAAGAGTTTATAAGACAAGTTCATGTAGATCCTGGGCTTGAATTCACATCTTCAAGCAAGACAGACAGACATGAATCCCCATACAGAGGGATACAGCTTATACTTGACAGTATCAACTCAAATACAAGCAAATACCTAAATAAGAGTTTTTCATAGATGTAGGAATAATGAGGTCAAAAGAATAGGCTAGTAGAACTGTTTAAAGCAGAATTTGTGGAGTATGTTGAAAGCAAAGAAAACATTTAGACTGCCCATCTGTCTTGAAACAAAAAACATTTTTATACCCCATATCCAACAGTGGTCAGATGTGTAGAAAAAGGAAGTAGTTTGGGGATTTTTTGTATAGCAGTGAATACAGGGCTTGTACAAGAAAGGATAAATACTATGGAAGGACTGCTAGGATAACAACCTTAACTGTGAAGATGAGTAGGAAAGGGCATATCCTTGGGTGGGTAGACAGAATCTGCACAGTTCAAATGAAGACTGAATACGGGAGCCTAGAGATGCTCTATTGCAGGTGACATTAGGCTTTGTGTCCCTTTTTTGTGCTCTGTGGTGGAGAAAATAATGGAGTTATGCTTTAAGGAAGGCAAAAGGGGCACAGAATGGGCAGGATGCCATAGGAAGCATAAGTGAGATCCTGTGAGGAGTTCTTAAATTGAGGGACAATAAAACTACGGAAAGAGTGACAGATGTCTCAGAGACAGTTACAGTCATGCAAAAGGTCAGTGGGTGAGGTAAGCTACACATGAAGGGGGAGGCAAGACAACAAAGGAGGGAAAGGAAAGTAACTAGGAAACAAAAAATGATGGGTGAATGAAACAAAACTTGATTTTCTGTGAAAACAATCAAAGGCTGATGAGAATAAATGGGAAAGTGTCTAAAGATGATTTAACCTAATTTCGTATAAGGACATATGAGCAAACTGATCACACAAGTGATTCATTAGAGCAGTACAATGTGTTACTATTATGACTTTCATGTGAACATAACCCAGGAATTGCACTGCAGCATGGTTTTCCCATGCTGTTTCAGCTTCTCTGATCAAATTCACATGGCTAGTTCAAATTCACAGCTGTATTTGAGCAGGGGAATTTATCTCTTTTTCAAGGACAGTTTCTAGAAGCAACCTGAGCGGAGGCCATGAGAGGATTCAGACCTGTTCTGTGGATTTCAGAGTCTAACAACTTCACCTTCACACCTTACTAGTTGCCTGCAAAGGTGCCTGCCTCCCTCAGAGGGAAACATCTCTAATTCTTAGCTGGTCTTCTACTAGTTTTCAGTATTTTGCAAATAACTGGATGAAGATTTAGAAAACTAGATTATAGTTTAGGACTTCAGCCAAAATCAGCTCTTATAGACCCCCAAACTAGTTAAAGAACCTTTGTTCTTCTTGACACAAATTAGTAGAGGCCAAAATTTATCAAAGGCTTTGTGTTTTTAGAGCATGCCTAGATTTGAAGTGCTGAGTCAGACAGGAACCCTATTTCTCTTACTAAGAGGGAAAGAGAAAGAACTTCAACTGCAGCAGCACAGCTGTAACAGACTAACTCTTGCTGATGGAGTTCTCTGTTCTGCTTAATTTTGACTCCCTTTGACAGGTAAAGCTTCCCATTGCTACTGTTGCTACTATCAAATTCATATTCAAACCCAAATGCTCCATCTCACAGCATGAAAGCTGAGTGAAATGATTCTCTGGCTTGGTGCCTCAGAAAATAACTCCATTGCACTGGTTAAATTAATCATAAAGAAGGAAGCAGGAATGAAAATAAACAGCATGAACACTTTCTTTGGAAGTCTGGGAGTTTATCAACAGAGCTCACTTAACTCCTGTAGAGGAGAGAACGGTAAGAACTTGTGATCACATAAAGACTGATATAATCTGAATGTGCAGATATGCTCCATTAAAAAGTAGCAAAATAAACCTTACTATGCAGTAGTTTCTGTCAGCTCTTAGCTCTGCAACATGACATCCTGGCAATATTCGTGTGGTAAGCCCTCACTGTTTTTTTCAGAGTCTGTGCTACTTGTAGCTCACTACCTCACCTCTGTGATCTAGCAAAGACATCTCTTTGGATATGAATTCACAAGGACCTTATCTCTCACCTGTGAAGAAAAAGCTTTTTCTAAGACACCACTTAATATATATGTGAAAAAATCCAAATGCTCTGCAACTGTAGTTAGGACCAAGAGAAAGAAAATGCAGTTCAGAAGCCCTTCCCTTACAAACTACAAGGGCCCTGCGTATCCCCTCCCCATGGGGTGACTGGCATGGCTGCAGGAGGCCCTGGGTGCTTCCAAGGGGGAGCAACCTGGACTTGGGAAGGGCTTTCAGTCAAGGTGCATCAGGAAACTCTCATCCCAGTGGGGCTTTCTGGTCACAGCCACAGGTGCCAGCCTATCCCCAGCCCCATGGAAAAAGCTCTGAACTTGACCATAAAATTGTACAAGTGGAACATCTGGATTCACAGCAAAACCAGGTTTTACCCACAGGTTTCCTAGCAAAACTGGAGATTATTAGTTTTATACTAAAAAGCAATTTTTAACAGAGCTATCAGCAGACTATCAAGTAGATCTGTTTTCTTGTGCACCCTCTGAGAGCCCAGTTAGACCCCTCTGCTCTGCAGCCATTGCTCTTTACTACATGCTGGGCATTTTGTTTTAGTGAGGAGTTATTTCCTCACTAATGAAAAATATGGAAGGTTTGTCATGCTGATTGTCACTTTATGATTCATCAAATTGCCTTGTTGTCTTGGGTTGAGCTGGCAAAATGCCAACTGTCCAACATAGAGGGTTAGAGCCTCCCTCCCTCCTCAGAAAAGGGAGAAAGGGAAAAAACCCCTTCAAACTACATTTATGCTTAAACTAACTATGTATATTTATACAGAAAAGAGAAAATTAAAAGAAAAACTACAATATAACACACACTTACACAAGTTAGATATAACAACAATTTCTACCTCCCCCCAAAAACAGATTCGATCACTCTGGATCCATAAGCACCCCAAAAGACACCCAGCAAAGAACAGAAAGAGTAACAACAAAATGTTTTTACTTCCCTGAACTCAAAAAAAATGCAAAGTAGCGGCAGACACAGCAAGGCCCACTTCAGCAGGACAGCTGGAACGTGTCCTGCCTCTACTTTGGCCATGATGGAACTGACTGAACACCTCCTACTCCTGTACTCATATCTCAGGTTTGCGTCATCTGGTATGAAATATCTCTCTGGTTACTTAGTCAGGCGATACCTGTTTCTCCCAATCCACGCAGATTCCTTGAGCCTGCTAATTTGAGGCCTAGCTAAAACTACTACACTTGTCAAACTGAAAGCTGCTCTGTAGGTTTCCTCAACAACTTCCATAAAATAACATCTCACTCGTTTCGTTACCAACAGATACGCAATGGTTACATCCAATACTGGGCTAACAGCATGTAAGGTAGACTTTGGTTTTAGAAAGGTACTCAACTGTTAAACTTTAGACCTCGAGAACAAGTGAGAAATTCCTTTGATAGTGGGAAAGAAAACAGATTTCTGAATAAGGTTAGAGAATTTGTTCAGTTGTTGGTTTTAAACTGCAATTATGTATAGAAACTAAGAAGGAACCAACAAAGTAACTGATATAAAACAACAATACAAAGTGATCTCCTGTCTGTGTTAAGTGTATTTTAATTAAGCAATACCCATCTATTTATATCTATCTAAAGAATGGCAGAGGGGTTTTTTCCTGCTATTGGTAGAGGAGTCCTATGAAGGGGTATGAAGGGATTGGATCCCTAATTGACACTAAACTCAAGAGATTTCCTTGGGGCTCCTTTGTATAAATATTTTTGTTTGGGACATGCTGTTATTTTCTTTCTCCTCTGTACATTTCACTCAGCTGAGTTAAAAAATTAAAAAGAAAAGGGAAGGTTCAGTTTGACATCATAGGAAGTAGTCAGGCTTATGGGTACCCAAGTACACTGCATCCCTTTTGCTTTGACTTTTCTCACTGCGTCAAGGGTTATGGCAGGATGCTGAGGCCAGTCCCCAAATATTAATATGTCCCATCTTAATGGACCAATTCCAGTCTTGTATAAGGTGGAAAAAAATTCTTATGTGTTAAAGAACAGGTACAGAAGGCAGCAAGGAAGGGATTTACACACCCAGCTCTGCATGGGGCTACCCTGTTTCTTCAGTGACAGCACTGTGATGGTGCAGGAGCAGAGATGCGCTACAGGCTGCACAGCAACTGCAGGAGCAAAAAGCAGTGAGATGGCCTTTACCAAGAACTTCCTTTGGCTCTATGATCATAGCTGCTCCCAAGACAGACACTCAGTCAGCTGTCTCAGAAAGGGATGAGAACTTACGCTGTGTAGTGATAGTTATCAAGCTCCTGGAACCATTCTGCCTTCATTTCTTGAACAGAAAAAACCCTTTCATGAGATGTGCTCATTCCAGAGCAAGAAAAAGCAGTGTCTCCCTCTGCCAGGGGAAGAGCAATTTCTTCAAGAAGATGTACTTTTGGGAGACATGAGTGTTCAATAAACTCAGTGCTGCCTGCCAGTAATTTTTCCTTAGCCCACACTGTATTTTATTGTTATCATTCAGTGACCCAGTCTCCATTTTCACTCTGTTTAAAAGAGAAAAATGAAGATTTTAGATTTGCATGGTATGCAAAGAAGACAAGCATCTATAGCAGGATGCTCTGCCTAAGCTGGGGTACAGCAGCTCAAACTGTGTTATCAGAGGTGGACTGAGCAAGGAGGGCCTGCCTTTCAGTGATGGATTGAGCAAGGAGGGGTTTTAGTGGTGAAGAATGCTGACACTGTCTTGCCAAGGTATCTTGAATTACACTCATCATGGCAAAGTGCAAGACAGATGCTTCCTGCCTGAGTCTGGCACGAGCAAGGATGAGCAGGCCCTGAGAGTGAAAAGAGTGCCAAAAGTGTTGAGTAGAAGAAAACAGAGAGCTGATAACATCCTTTCAGCAATAAAGCATATTTTGCTGAGCAGGCATAACAACACATAATCCAAAATTGTATATGATTGACAGTCAGTCATTTTATACTATAAAAGACCAGTCCTGTTTTTTCACAGTGGGTGAAAATAGCATACCTCCATAAGGTGAATGAAGATCCTTCCCTTGGGTGGGGATGCCTCTCAAGGATACCTCTGGAGGCTGGGTGAGATTCCCCAGGGTCATTGGTATGCATGAGTAACATCATCTCTATTTGATAAGCCAGCTCTGATATTACTGATTTAATAAAAAGTGGACTATATTTTTATATTTGTAGTTTTATTGTGCCATAAATAAACGAGATTAAGGCCTTTTGTCTTTTTGACCTTTTGTTCTTTTACCTTTTTGCATTTTTACCTTTTTTTGCATTTTTACCTAATCATTAACAATTAAAAAAATCATTACTTTTATTCATATTTAATGTCTGGTTGGCCATCCTTAATCCTGCAGGACAAACTTGTATAAAGGTTCAGTTGCACCTGTACAATTCTTTGGACATAAACTGTTGACCAAGTCTGGAGCTAGGATTGAATCCAGCCCCACCTAGACTCCTCATTGAGAAGGAGCTTAGAAAGCATGGGGGTCTTTTTTGAACTTTGTGACTCCAGGGGAGAGTATCCTTGACAAACTTTGTCTGAATCTCCCAGTTGTTTCTGTGACAGCATCCAGTGTAAAGGTTGTTGGTAGCTGTTGTCTCAGCTTCGAAATAGCTTTACAGACACTGAGAAAGATTGAGTGTGGGATTGCCAATACAGTGGAATTGCTGGGCTTTCAAAATAATTTATAAAAATCCCTCAGGCCTCCAAACTTTCCTCTTGTTTCTCCTTCAAAGCATCAAGAATATGAAGTGTAAACACAAATGAAAGCACATCTGTGGGCCCTGGGTTCCCAATTTCCCAAAAGTGGGGATTAAATGCAGTGTTTACATCTTCTCCACACAAACCTATGGCCATAGAAAACCTACAGAACCATGTCAACCAGCTCCTGAAACTGGCTCTTTCCCATCTGAATCCCAAATTGTGCAACACATATGCAGAGGCAGGTCTCAACTCATTCTTCAGGTTTCAGGAAACTTCAGATTGGATCCTTATCATTACAGGACAGTAACTAAATCTCTTGGGTTTAATTGGAAAAAAATCAGAATATGTTACTATGTTACTTCTCCCATTGCTTATCCCAGATTGTTTACTTTGGTCCTTCTGTAAGTGGCTTTTGCCAAGCATTTGTTCTCTGCAGATTACAGAACAGATCAGAATGCTCTTCAGACACTTGCACCACTGTGCCCGCAGCATTCCTTTCCTTTCCTCTTTCCTTCCCTCCTTCCTTCATTCCTTCCACTGTGAAGACACACAATGGAAACAGTGTATTAGCCAATGCTGAACACACAGGCTTCCCAACACAACTCTAGTTGGAAAGGCTGGAAATGCACAGTACTTCCTATTGGAGTCTTACCTCCCAGCTTGATAAATCCAGCGAGGGAAAGCACATCCCCCCGCATTCTCCTGGGAGTTCTTGTGAGTGCCGAGTGCACCACAGCTGCAGTTCAGGTGCAGATACTTCAGGGGTTGGGTTTGACTGTCAGGTTAGTTTTCTTTAAGGCTGCTTCCACCAGTCCCCAGTCTTCTTTGCATTTCATATTTAAGATCAGATTAAAAAAAAGGAACAAAACACCAATGCAAGAGGTAGGCCCGAGCTCAAAATGGGATATTAATATCCACAAAGCAAGGTATTGTTTCAGTGAAAAGCAGTGTTCTTGAGGAGTAATGTATTAAACCTAAGTATGACAAAGCCTTCTCTGTTCCTCTAAAATCAGTACTGAAGATTGCTCAATTTGTATACAGCCTCTAGATGGCACTGTGACTCTTCATAACAAATAATCTAAAATGACCAACCCTTTTTTAAAAGTTTTGTCAATTAGGTAAGAACTTGCAGCTGCCAAGTTACTAGCTTTCAATCCTTTATATATCAAATATGTAATAATAGCTGCATTTATAGTGCTTATTTACTTCTTGGGTGACAACTCAGTTTGTGCTTCATAAAATACCTTCTTCAGTTCAGAGTTGATACCACAAATACAGCCAGATGGGTGATGTTTCACTTACATATTCTTTCCCAAGTAAAGGAAATTAGCTAATTAGGGAGTCATGTCACATTCAATCCCTGTATCTCAGGATGTAGTAGTACCTGTGACCCGGTTGTTCTGTCTGATTAGAAACACATAACTGAAGGGTTAATCAGCTGTTCAAAATTGCAGAGTGTCAGTGTGATCAATTAACGCTAGGTGAATTCACTGTTAGCCATCATCCTATTAAAGGCATGGAGATATATATTATCCAGAGCCTTACATCAATAGAGATAATATTTTTCCTGCTTCCAGAGTGGGAATGAGTGTAATTCAAAAATTTTAAAATATAAATCAACTTTTCCAATCTACATTACTGTTTAGAATAGCTACTTGCAGAAATGCTAGTGTAGGTGGTGGGGGATGCACAAAGCAAAAGCAGTTTCAAGATCACAGAGATCTTCTATATTATAGGAGACTGGTATTTAGTCACCTCCTGATTTGCAGTGATAAAAGCCTCTAACCTCTAACATCATTTCTTTAATGGAAAGCAGCATGATAACTGTCATGATGAAAGATCAGGCTTAACATTTTGGATAATTATTCTGTTTATCTGGGCTTCAGTTGGATATTGGCTGTAAGAATGCTATAGAATTAGGATGAGAGAAGAACAGAGTTTTCACAAAGAAACTTAATCTGTTCCAACCTACTGAGAAGTCCAGCGCATTAGATAAACCTCTCTCATTCATAATACTTTTTAATACTGATGTGCATTATCATTATGTGAACATGCCATGTCTCAACAGGAGATATAAACAAATGTTATAATGAAAGCACAACATCTGGAATTAAGTTATCAAGTGGAAATGACAAAATTCTTTGTGGTCATATACCAAAGAGGCTTAAGCTGTTTTTCCTCTTACCTCTGGGCTACATGGGTGTATGTTTTTTCTAATTTCAAGTAAAATGTTTCTGATGTCTATGAAGATGACTTCACTGCTATAAACACAGGGAGAAAACTTAGTCAAGCCCACAGCACTAAGGCAGTCAGTTCAATTTCTGTCATCCAAAGAGTGGATGCAGGCTGCCTTCAGACTAGCTGTCAGTGATTTCTTAGCACAACCATCAACAAGATGGCAAGAGGACTGGGAGAAATAATGGTCACAACTGAATTCCATTTAGTCCTAGAAAAATCTCTCCATGTAGCAAATTTAATTATAATACCCAAGAGGGATCAGAGGCCATTATGGTATAAGCATAATCCATACAAATATTGTAAATATATACTACTGACACGTAATTTTCTGTCTCAAGATTTCAGTGGGAAAATGAAACACATCAACTAAGATATAATTAGTACATTCTTGAATAGATGAAGAGAGGAAACTTAAAAAGCTTTAAACCACATAAGCAACAATATTTTTAAAAAGCAAGTACAAGCCTCTTGACCTTACCTGACTGTCAGATGATGCCGTGATATCGGCATATGTGCACATATCACACCTTGTAGAAGCAGAAGTGTATTGCCCAGTCAGGGTTTCCATTCTCTCTTCTTTTGTGCAGAAAGCTAAGTTTTACTGGCTTTGGATTGCACGCACACACACACACAGTCCCAACACTGATGGAATTTTCTCCAAGATTAATCTCCTGTTTTGGACTCCTGCAATGACAATTTTCATAGCAACAAGGAATTTTACCAGATGTCTTCACGCTGAGGAAACCCATGCAGTGCCCTGTGTTCAGAGATGGGCCTGAATGTTCCCTGATGCAAACTTGTGTTACAGATACCTGGTGCCAGTGAAGGTGGGAGAGGCTCCAGTTGACACTGGTACAGTGTGCATTTCCAGTTGGCTTAGACTGTGTCCCCGAGCAGTCAAGACAGGAATGTTCTAGATCAACAAGTGTATTTTGTTGTTGCACAAATCTGCTGCTATACAAGCAGCAGCATGGAAGAATTGCTAATTACAACTGATTGAGTTTTGAAGAATAAAAATCCTCTCCAACAACTAGGCATTATTTGCAATTCAGCTGCCATATGATTTATGGAAACAGATGGACCAAGGCAAGCATAGAATTACAGCAATAGATCAGTTTATAGCTGCTTCTTGCTACAGAGTCGATGAGACTGTATTCTGACCTACACCTAGGCAGAAATTTGAATTAAATGAGAAGCTGATCTGAAATAATATTAATTACTGTTTTGCAAAATGAATACCACCTTTTTACTGTCCATATCCGGAGGAGAAGAGAAGTGAAAGCACTTTTTGTTAATCGACAGCAGTTGCACCCTTTTGGTCCCATTCCCCATTCCCCACCTCTTCATTCAAAAGCAAGAATAAAGAAACTGATAGTGCACATCACAGTAAACATGGCACTTCAATAATTCTGCATCTTATTTATCACCTTACACTGCACTCCTTGGAAATCGGAAGATTCATTGGTTTCAATCACACCAGAAAGCTATTACAAATGACTTCCCAGCAAGGTTCTAGTTCTGAAATGCCATTTACATACAGATTTAATGTCAGCCTCATGGCTGAAGTTTAAGGTTCCTGATTCCAGAATGCAAATTCACATTTTGCTTTTTGCTCCATTACATAAAACAAACCCCAAACTTGTTCTGTGCCAAGGTGGGAAGTGTGTTTTGTCTAGGGAACAGAAGTAACATTCAAAGACAATTCAGAACCAGGCTTCCAACTCAGTAGAAAATATAAAGGGACATTATGAAAGATAAAATTTGTATTGAGAAAGATTTGGAGAGGGAAGCACTTATTTGTTATATATTTGTGCCATGAAGTTGAGATTTTGATCAAAACTCCCCTATTTATAGGGGTATGGATTTTGATTCAAACACGCTTATTTAAAGGGTTTAGATTTTGTTTCACTTTGATGATTCTGACTGAAAAAAATCAACATAAACCCTTTTGTTTCAGTTCAAATATTTTAAAAGATTATTTTGTTTCAACATTTGTGATTTGAAAATTTCAGAACTTTGCTCTGAGAAACAATAATGATTTAACCATTGCCCTACTTCACAGTAAAATATGTCAGTTTCCTACTGGAAATTCTATTTTTCAAATGTCCAGATTTGCAATGTGATTTTCTTCCACTTGGTTAAACAAACTTTGCTTGAATTTGTTATTAAGCAATTATTGAAAAAACATTGTCCAGTTAAATGAAGGAAAACTTGTGTCAGTCTTCTTCAGTTAACAAAAACTCCAGCATAAACAGAGATCTTAGTTATGGCTACACTGCAGCTTTTCTGGGGAAATTTTCTTAGGTTGCTGTTTTGGGGTTTTTTGGCAGATATCACAGGGTTGAGGTATCTTGGTGCTCTGCTCCCATAGCACCTGCCTCATCACACACCCCAAGCACGGCAACAAGGCAAGAGTTGAATATCTTCTTTGAGAAGCTTCTCTGATACCTATATGATGTTATAAATCATGCTTATTCACACTTTGACTGTCCTGGAAAAGTTGTGTTAGCTTTTCTCAAGCACAATGAGACTGTGGGAGTTTACACAGAGAGTAGACCTTGTGTACCAGCTGTGATCGTTTAGAGTGTAGTACAGTAATCCCTCCTAGCTGGCAACAGAGCGTTGGAAATGTTTGCCCTAGCCTGCTGATTAAGCACTCCTGTGCTTCTGAACATGGGACCTGAATATTTTCCTCCCTTTTCTGATAATTGAGTTTCAAGTTATTGAGATTTGTTACAACTGAATATTTGTTATAAATTCAACTATTTTTTTTCCCTAAAGGAAAAGCTTGCATTTCATTCTGTGTTGTCAGGACACTCTTCATAGGCTCAGGCTTTGACAGAGCTGTGTGAAACATCTAGAATTAAAGGACTCATTACAAATTTTCAGCATTTTAACTTGAAACTTTCCCTGTGACTTCCCTCTGCATTTCCTTGAAACTCATTTTTCCCTTCTTGGCTCATGTTGTGATGGGGCTAGTTGAGTGCACGGAGTTACTTCCAGTGAACAGTTTCTCTTGGAGTTCAGCCTATTGACCATGCCCTGAGAGTTTCAGGTATTGTTCTTAGATCTTTTTCTGCCCATGTGTCTCCTTGTTGATCTGTAAGAGATATTGTACTGGTACAAGTTTACAGACTATTTATTTTGATGTTATTGAACCACTAATGCCTTTTGCTGCACCTTCATCTTCCTTGATGTTATTCATGTGCTTCTGACGCATTTTGTGGTTTGTGCTTCATTATACACAGCAATCTTTTTAAATCTCTTTTGCAGGTGTTCACAGAAAAAAACAACACTCACCTTTGCTTGTTTACTTTCTTAATATAGATTTTAGATTTATTCATTTGAAAATAAAAAGAAACAAAACACCCAAGCCATTAGCTTAGTGATGTTTCTCACATCACAGAATAGAAGGGGATCAGAATGCACTATGGGGTTTTGGGTTCTATGAGGGCTATACAAGTACACCTTTATGAAACTGGAGCTCTGCTCTCTAGTACCACTTGAAATTGTTGTGATCACATCTTTTCTATTAGGTGGTTGCCATTAGCTGTCTTAGTGCTCTCTGGCCTTTTGTTCTTTAAATGTGCTGTTTAATCTTGCTGTATAGCACACAAAGTTGCATTTGAAGTTAGCTGCTTTGCACTCTAGTGTTACAAACGTGAACCTCAGTCTGCTGATTATGTGTGGTTTGCCCAAAACTTGCTGTGGCCCTTGCTTCCTGCACTGAATATGCATGTTCCCGACTGGCTACAAGAGTCCTGCCTGCTTCTTGGTGGAGGCTTACACCAGCAGATGCAGTAATCACAGCTGAGGTGTAACCCCAGGTAGGATATGACTTGTTTTGCACTCTGATATACAAGTAAAAAGACATATATACCTATAAAGGATGTTCGTTGGTTCCTGGCCTTTACTTTAAGACGTTTGAGATTTGCAGAAACACAAGGAATCCTCTTTGATCAAGTATTATATCCTGCTCTTGCAGAGGAAACAGTCAGAAGAAGTTTCTTCTGACTGTGTTCTACTACGTGGAACAGAGCTGAGGTAGCAGCCAAATACTCCTTTGCTTTCTGGCCTGTTAATTCAAATCACTTAGAGAAAATGTCATCTTCAGTTGTATCAGTAAAGAGAGGAAAGGTCTCATGATTACCAAATTTGGCAATCTGTAATTTAGGCATTAGATTTCTGCCAAATACAGACATCCAGTCATAACATTAGTCATTGCTCAATGGAGAGGGGGGTTCAATTTTCCTGTTGTTCCACTGCAAGTCAGGAGGAGATCTGTGGTATTAAAATAATGGTGCAATATTGGAATAAATTAAGGCACTCAGGCTCTAAACCACTTGATCTCAGTAATTTTCTGCAATAACAAGGTAATTATTATTTTTCATTTAACATCTTTCATACTTTTAAGCCCGATACAGAGAGCTACAATTGAGTGCCACCTCTATATTAGTCAATCCCATACATTTTCTGTTACTTAATTATACATCTTTATTTCTGAATAATACTTACTGTGGAATCAAACTACAGAAACTGTAGAATAGTATTGTTTCTAATTGTAGTAAGGACAAAACTCAAAGGCTCTGTTTAAATGAGCTGTTCAGTTTGCAACATATCTGGGTGTGTAGAGGGTATTAAGGGAAAAAACACAATTTTTTTCACTAAGAGAGATTTTGTCTCAAGTTACATTTCAAGCTCTGTTTCATGCAAAGGACCACCTTCAAGCAATCACAGTATTTCCTAAGCAAAGTGAAAACTTATATCACACTGAGGATGCTGTCTAAAAAGCTGAAAAGTTATTCTTCAATCATTTTGAGTAAAATATTTAGTACTCTTTTCATAAGAACAGGATTCAACAACATGAAATTGAAAATAAGGAGCTGAAACTGGGGATCTTAGTGATTTCACAAGCTAAATGTTATTGCCCATTTTAAAGTGACTTTGTGATATGGTCAGTGGGTCCTTTCAGAATGCCTTTGACCTCTGTACCCCTATCCAACCTTTTTGGTATTTCTTTCTACTTAGATTTGGACTAGCACTTGTAACCCTGCTTATGTCACCAAGGTCAAAATAACTAGAGGTGTCAGTCTGGAATACTATAAATTGTACCACCATCATGTGTTCTGAGACAAAACAAGAGCTTTCCAACAGCCTTGCTATTTAATAAATTCAGTCCTTACAGGTGTTACACAAGGGTCATCTTGCCATACACCATAAAGGCAGAATAATGATTGGAAAAGCAGGCACTGCTACTTCATGGAAATTTCCCTGACATGCTTAGGGCACAAAGCAAGTCCTTTTCAAAAGATTTCTTCTTTTGATCAGTCTTTTAACATGACACTTTCCCCACAGCCCTGTTCTGCTAATTTCAAAAATATATTCCCCATTGGTGTCTTAACCTTTCCACAGTTGCCCAAAATGACTTCATAGACAAACTGTGATTATGTGCTCCAGATCAGAAAGAAAGAACTGGTTCTTTCTGGTCCAATATGCACCATTTACTCTTCATCTGCCCATTGCAGATAAGTATTGACCCCAGAAAGAAACTGCAGTTCAGATAGAACAAATCAGAGCAATATGGCAGAAAACCATTTTTATAATCACAAAATAGTTAAGGGGTTACAAGATCTTTCCAGAACTTAGCCTTGATTTTTAATAAAAAATGTTCTATTATAACATGAAAAATAATGCAGATTGCTGTTGGGGCACATACTAAAGAGGAGAAGAAGGTACATATCCAAGCATGGCTTGGAATTGTCCCCTATTTTTGCTTTTGGAATGGAAGTCCTAAACCACTGTATTTCTGGGACCATTAAGGATCAGACCTAAACTTTTGCTTATGCTTCGTATATATGTATCAGTTGAAGGAAGAGCTTAATGACAGATGTACTGAGTAGCCCTTTACTTCGGAGAGAGTTCCCTAACAATTTAACACTTTGCTGTACTGTGACTTTCTCCTTAGGCTCACAGATACTGCTGAAGTAATTTACATATGAGACTAATTGCTTGAGCTCAATTCAACACAGGCAAGCCCAACATCCAAACATCCTCAATAAAGCAGGACCATTTGGACTCTATTGCCTGCTTTGGGACTCACTGTGACAACCATTACGATCACTGCCAAAACTTAGAGGATTACACTTTCAAAGAGTAAATGCTAATTCAGCTCAGAGATGGGCTACAGAAGTAAAACATTCCTCAACACTGCTTAAAATGAAAAACCTCATGCAAACAATCAGTCTTTAGTTACATACTAGACCATGAAATCTGATCTCATTGGGAAGGACAGAATTGCTAGGTGAGTTGTGGTCAAGTCAGAGAGGTTCACAACTGAAAACATAACCAGTGTATTATCCATATGTTTCCTTACCCCAAGAAGCATCAACCATAGCTCACTGAAGTTTATCACTCCAGTGCAAATATTTTAAAAATACAGATTTTGACCAGTAATTTTCATTGCCTGCAGCCCTTAACAGAGATCAATATCAGAATAAATGGTAACGCTTGAGAGATGGATTTGCTGATGCAGCTGGCTCATTTGATGTCTAAATGAAACATGATCTCCCTATGGCCAAAGATTGTTTTAAAATTATTTACCTAAAGATTGATGATATCCAGAGGCTTATTTCATTACTTCATTACTTATTTCATTACACTTCTCCCATCTCTGCCCTCCCTTACCAGCCTCTGCAATAATGGCTCAGCTTTATGTTTCCTCTATGGTTAGCACATTATTTTTCACTGAGAAGCCCTGCATAAGACAATGAAAAATGTGTACTTCCTGCAGAACCAACAGTTTTGTAGAAAAACAGTTTAGTTTCACTTTGTGTTTGTATGGGAGTTGCCACTTTAATAGTCAGCCACAGTAAAACAATGTATTCACACTCTATCTTTGCATTTTGTACTTTTTTGGCAATTAAAACTCATTGGAAGAACTTATCAGTGTGAAGATATGGCCCTGACAGATTTGTTACAAATATAGGGGGTTTTGCCTAGTTGGCACTGACTGAACTTTTGCTTGATCATTATTACATTGATTCTAATCAAGGATTAAGTATTATTAGTGCTTTTCTTTTATATTAGTAATGGACAGAGGCAAACAACTTGCATGTCCCTCTTTAGAATATTTGGGTGTTTTCTTCAGTGAAAGGTGAGATTGTCAGGATGCTAATAGCACAAATTTGTTTATTTATTAGCGGGAGTCATTATGCTAGTTGAATGTTCCTGGTAAATGTGCTATATTTAAAATTTGAGAACAATAGACAGACTCAAAAGATTTGATTTTTCACAGGATCTATCATATAAAAATAATATCAAAGCTAAACAACATTAAAAAAACCAAAACCTGATACAGTAATTGATTAAAAGCTTGCCTAATAGTTTGTCTGAAAACTATTTCCACTCTCAGTTTTTTGAGAAAGAGAACGATTCTAGAAGGAAGGAAATACTTGGCTGTGAATTGCATTCAAGTCAAGAGTAAAAGATGTAGAAATAAACTTTACTGATTCACAAAGGACAAAATGGGTTCTTTAAGAGAAGTGCTGTGATTAGAAGTGATGTGCTACCAGAATCCATCAAGATTTAGGTGGGGCAGGGTAGGGACAGGGACATCTTCATTTAGCTAACAGTCATCCAGCTCTCAAGAAACTGTCCCAGATCTGCAATTATCTAGAATAATTCTCCCCATTCTCGACACTAGGTGGAATTCAGTCAGTATTAATTTCCTTTTAAGTTAATCTTTATCATAGCAACATTCAATACTGAAAATTTAAGTAGGTAGTTGCATTGCACTGTTCTGTACATAAACACTCTCCTGTCTGTTAAATACATATTTATAGCCTGGGAGGAAGGCTTGTAATTAACTGTGGTTATATGTAGGTAGTTACTTTGGTGGTGTCTGAAGAGTAAAGCAGTGATTTACAGTAAAACATTAGTGTTTCTCTCTTGCAAATTTTGCTACCTTATTTGCAGTAAACAGATTCTTGACAGCTGAGAATTGCTCTAAATCTACTCCAGCAGTGTTCAAATGCATCCTTATCTTTAACTATGCAAATATCCCTGCTGAGTTCCATACATGCATATAAGACAAAATATATTCCACTAAGTGCTTTGCTGAATCATGGTCAGAATGCACAAAACTTGCAGGATTATATCACATAGGGTTTATTTTTTTTGTCCTTAACACCTGCACTAATATTTATGGGTTATCACTTATAAGGCTGCAAAGTATAACAACTTAATGTAAGAAAGTAAGCAATTTAAAATGTATACTGCATGTTTGACACCAGGGATCATACACCGAGAAAGGGGAATTTTACATTTTAGAACAAGAATCCTAGATAGAAAATTACTTTCAAATGCAGGTGGGAACTCTTCTTTCCAAACTGAACTTTTGTTTTGTTCTTTTATTTGGTGAACTCTACAGAACTAACATAGAGAATTTCTTTTACTTGCCAAAACAAATATAGTAATTTTTTAATGAGGATCTATTACAGTCTGATATGGTTATAGAACTATGAAAGAATTAATTTCACTATTGATTCAAAAATATATATACTGTTTCTTCTTCTAGTACTCACAACTTTAAAATCGTGAAGAATGCCATAGTGCATAGGAACCTGGTAAAGTAAATGGTCAGTGACTCAAACTGAAAAGGATTTTAGGCTTTTGTCACTTGAAAAAAGTAAGGCTAAAAGCAAGCCCTTGACGTGGGCAGGTTCATACATGCTCTTCTCTGTAGCCAGAGCAAACACATTCCCCACCACCAGTCTATCTCTGGATCTGTGAAATTCAATAAATAGCAAATTGATCCCCATGGCTACAATCTAGGATGGTCCCAAACTGAAGTACGTTTTGTGGCTCAGCTTGGAAGGCAAAAAGCATAATGACCACTATCTCACTGGTGTGAAGTGTTTTCACATGTGCAGCTATTTGCAGAGCCATTTCTATTGGCACAAGCACTGCCTGTACGCTTCTGTGTCTCAGTGGAAGCCAGGATATACTTTGGATTCAGCTGTAGGATAACAGCAGCCTTCACAAATTCTGCCCTTAGTCTAGGAAATTAGAGATTTGTTTCACCCAGGCTGTCCCTCAATTTTCTGATATCTTTGTCATCCCTTACATGCTCTGAGGGCCTCTACTGATTATACACTTTCTTTCTTCTTCTGGGCTTCTTCAGGAGTGCAGAAGAGCAATTCATCTGTTGGGACAGGTGGGAAGAGCCTGAGGAAGATTTTAGGCTGGAAAGAGTAGAGGTGGAATGAGAGGAGCCATAAATGAGACTCTTCATCCCTACAGCTTTTACAGAGCTACTCCAAACCCCTTGCATAGCCCAGTCTACTCATATTTAGGAACTTTCAGCCTGAGGTAGCTTGACCAAATTGTGTTGTTAAGGAGGATATCTGGTTTCACACAGTTTGGGCTGCCACAGAGACATGTTCCTGTGTCAAGTGAGATGGCCATCGTAAGTCCTAAGTGGAAAAGCACAAAAAGTTGCAGAAAAGGCTCTCTAAAGGTTTTCCAGTCTCTCAGTAAGACCAGCTGGGAAAACAAGGTCTTAGCAAAGGGCACTTGTAACATTTATGCCTAGGAGAACCTTAGAACACCTTCTGTTCTTGCCTTTGCCTTTCTTCTCTCTAGGGATTTTGGCATAAGAGGACAAACAGATAAATGAGCTTAACTTACCATGGAACACTCAAACCTTTCCTCTGCTCAGTTACTGAAACATGGCTAGAGTTTCAGTGAATTAATTTATCTTTTTTTTCACAATGACTTGTCACCTCATCTGCCAGTTTTCCTGTCCATATTTTCCTGGGCATGAGAAGAGTTTGTTAGTGAGAGGAAAAAATAAAAAAGCCAAATCTACTCAATGAACAGTCTGAAGCACTTTGGGGTTGGTGGGGAAAGACAAGAACTAAGATGTAATGAAGCAGTGTGATGTTGCATGGTGCACACTGCTTGGTCTCCGGCATGCTTTCCTTCAGCCAAGAAGTGCATGACCTAGGAAATGAACTTTTAAAAATCCTGCTGTTTCCAGGAGATAATCAACAGGATGATACCTTGAAGCACTCATACTAGTTAACTTCCTCACTATAAATAAAAAAAACTTACTTTGAAGAAGAGGATTTCATACCTTCTAGTTTAGAGAGATTTTTCCTCTCCGAGGATGGAGACAAGTAAATGGGAAGATATTTACTTCGCTTCAGTACTCCGTATTGACGGAATGACTCAAAAAAGGCCTTAGCACATAAAAGGCCTTCAGTGCTGACCAATGAATTTCGTGTCTGACAAATTGTTACCATGGTTGTTTAGGAGTTGCTCCAATGGAGTCAGAAGTGCTTCCTTTTGGTGTTCTATGGTAACACTTGTTAAGGTGAGTAGACTAACCAGAGGCCAGAGGAACACCGAGTTTGGTCTCAGGAGCTGAAAGCAGCACTGATACAAGAGCCACTGGCCATTTGCTTTGCTGTGCGGGGGTGAATGTCAGATTAAAAGTGAGAGATCAGATGACATCAAGCACATAGTTTCCTGGTAGGATCTAAATGCCATACAGCCAGCTCCTCTGTTCCTTACCCCATAACCCTAACAAGTCTTGAAAGAAGGAGGGAGGTAAGATAAAGAGCCAAGACATGCAGGGCATAATTTATCAAATGTGAGTACTCTCCCACTGGAAGAAACCTTTGTTCCTTAGGAAACCAGAGATATCTGCCCCACATCTCTGCAGTCCACACTACAGCTTTATCTTAAAGTCCATTTTGAGGCCTTACAGAGGAGACTACCACAGCCTGCAGTAGAGGTACTCACTTCCCAGTGGAGCAGGTCTTTGCAGTATTTATGTCACCTTGGCCTTCTCATTGAAGTTTCTTCACCTCTGGCTCAGCAGCAGGTCAGTGTGACGTGGCAGGTGAGATGCAGCAGGCAAGGCAAAGTGTGCATCCCCCAGAGCACTGAGGCTGTAGTTCAATGACCTGCAAAAGCATAAGGCACCTTCAGTCCCTCCAGCTGCAAACTTCCCACTTCTGTGAACGAGCTGCTATGCTGTCACACAGATGATGTTTACAAACATCTGTCATTTTTAATTAGTCAGGCTTTAGTTAAATTTTACAGAAGTTACTATGCTCCATGGGAACAACTGCTGTCAGGATACACCCATTATATCAAATCCTCAGATATGTGGAGTAGAGGAACACAGTATTTATCAGGTATAGCTTTAAACACAGGAATTACATTCAGTCAATACTTAATTCAAGATTGCAGATCTGAAAACATACTCTCATATTTCACTGACCCTATTAAGATCTGAAATTTCTGCAGTATTTCCAGGGAAAAAAAAATTAAAATCATCCTTCCATCTTCTCACATACTCAGAGATTCTGCTATTTGAGGTATGAGGTGTATGACGGTTGAACTTTGGCATTTGTTAGCACTAAATTGAGCAGAGAACTTTTCTGTGTTTCAATTTCTGTCTTAAAAACAGAGATGCTGGCTCTTCTCTGTATCATAAGAACATCATATCCATATATGCACTTTAACACCTGGATACTGCAGTGCAAACAGATCAAATGAAGAGCTTGGTACATGTAAAAGTGTACTACTTGGGAGGTACTCTGCTTCCTGCATGGACTGCAATCTCTCCTTTTTACTCAGTCTGAATAGCAGCTCCTGGCATATCTCTGAGCCATCTCCATCACTTTCAGATTTAAGGAACAGGCTTCATTTCTAGTCATTAAGTCATACTTTCCTGGCGGTTTATATTAAATTACCATATGTGAAGCATGAAGCACACAAGGCTTCTCCTGAGCAGCTTGCCTGTCTGCTGTAGGCAGGCAATGCTCTAAGTCCATACCAGTTTGCTTTTTCATCTCCTTGATTTAGTGAAACGTGGGTTGTATTAATCTTCGACTCACTGTTTCACTTGCTCCTACCTCCTCTTCCCCCCAAATTGTCTTTTGACTTAATATGCATGCAAAATTACAGCAAATTGATCTCATCTGAATTTTAAATAATCTCTGCATTAGCCTTGATTTCTTAAAGCCCTTCATTTTCAACACCACCTTTTATGACCCAAATCTTAGTCTGAGACTCCATGTCTCCAGGGATGTTCAAATTTTTCATGTTATACTGCTAGAAGTTTGTTTTTTACCAGTTCCAGATCAGAGGTATTTAAAAAAAATTATAATAGAGATTGGTATTGCTTTGTAAAAAGAACTTCAATATTGATATATGTTATATTCTGAGGATGAGGTATGTCTGAACTTTCAGAATTCCCTAAAGGAACCTGCATTTGTCCCAGTTTTATGCAAAAAGCTCGTGTTCTTGATCAGACATTCAGTTTTGTAAGAGAAATCTGAAATTTGGCAACTCTTCCATGGTTTTACATGCCAAAACAAGACTTCTTGCTGCCTTTAGAGTCTATTTAACCAGCTTGGCTTTCGGGCTCTCTACCTCCGATGTTGCATGTAAGGGTGCCTCCATCTGGTCACTGCTTGTGGTTCTGCTTAGTGAACTAAGCTATTTCCAAAAGCCTTAAGTTTTAAGAATTTTGACCATTTTCATACATATTTTGTAGACTGTTGAACTGCTACCCCTTGCCATCTGTTATTTACTCTTCTCTAATTCAGGAAAGCATTATTATTCCATGTGGGACCAATGCAGTGTGACAGAAGTAAAGGTCTTACATATTACCAGGGGCATGCAGATTCTTTCTCACCATCTAGAAAAAGAAGTAGTGGCTTTTTTTGTTTTTCTGGATGTTTGCAACATTAGAGAAAATTCACAGTTTTATGAGTCACAGGAAGTGTTAATCAGCCCCTGGAACATCACATATTGGCTGTCTTCAGACACAGCACTTCAGTAATGTCTTGAGTTGAGCTGGCAAAATGCCACCTGTCCAAGACAGAGTGAAAAGGGAAGAAGAGGGAGAGGAAAAAAACCCTCCAAACTAGGTTTATGCTGAAACTAACTATATGTATTTATATAGAAAAGAGAAAATTAAGAGAAAACTACAATATAACACACACTTACACAAGTAATATATAACAAGAAATAACTTCCCACTCCCCAGTTAATATAAAGTCTACTACTCTAGATTCATAAGCACTCTAAAAGTCAGTCTGCAAGAAAGAGAAAGAGTAACAACAAAATGTTTCTACTTCCCTGAATTCAAACAAAAGACACGTAGCAGCAGCCAGAGCAGGGCCTAGCACAGTAGAAGAGCTGCAGGACGTTCTCCTCCTAGTTCAGCCACGGTGGAACTGACCAAGCCACACCCACACACCGGCTCTTACCCCTTCTGAGATGATGTTGTAATATGGTATGGAATACAATATTACTGGCTAGAAGAAATCAGCTGTTAGCTAGCCCAACCCAGCTCAAGTCAGCTGACAATTCCAGGCCTAGTCTTAACTTTAAAACCTAAATTTTAGGCCTACTTGGCTAAACCATAACAAGTAATTAAAAACTACATTTATGAATTCCAAAGGCAATGTAGCATCAGAAGCAACTTCTACTGTATTACTGCATACTGTATCCTGGCTGTTATGACAGGCCATACTTTTCCTGGGCAGTAATTTTAGAGTTGGAGCAAATGAAAGCATTTTAACTTCTGTGAGTTTTTCATCTCAAGTATTTTAAAAATTCCACTTACACTTTGTTTTGTTGTTGTTTTTTTTTCCCCTAATACTAAGAACAAAACACATTCTGATTTAACCATGACAGTCCAGGAGCTAGGGGGGATTCTTGGGCTAGATCTGGAGCCCCAGTACATCAAGCTATTCCCTGGCAGCAAGGCAACTTCTCTAAGCTTCAAATACTCACCAAATGTATTGTTTCTAGGGCATCAATTCAGTTCTATCATCACGGCTAAAATTATAGTTACAAACTACCTTCCAAATTTCATGTGTGTGAGTTTTTAATTTATGCTGAATGCTTGACTCCATTTCGCCAGCTTGTTTTTCAGAAAAAGAAATGGAAGCAGAACCTCCTGCAACACTCCTCCTCACTCATCCACAAAGTAATTTGCAGACATCCGTGAGCATGGAGGAGCATGGAAATTAAAACAATGGAGCATGGAAATTAAAACCAATTAATTGAAAAATAATTGAAAAGTCACTAAAGTGATCTGCAGAACCTTATAAATAAGAGGTAAGTAAAAAATGGAAGAATGACATTTGTAATTAAATATAATATGATAAAAAATTACATTTGTTATTCCATAAAGCTTTCAGCCTAATTACTATGCCCAATTTTTAGAGAAGTGTACTGATGAAAAAGGGAAGAGGAAATAAATATTGTTTACCTCTTGGAAAATATATACCTGTCTTGACGACAAAAGCAAGAGTTTACTTTAAGACCTCAGTTTTCATAAGTTAGCTGAAATGCTCCATCCTTTCTCCACCTGATTCTTCTTCAATATCTCTTGCACAGGAATGTGGTGATCATTCTGTCTATGAACATTAAAAGGGTAAATAGAACTTTATCTGTCTGCAGAAGTATTAATATATGCTCTTTCATCTGTTCCATGTACAGTCAGCTGCTTTCCATGGTTCCAACCAAAAAATCACCTTTTGCTCACTGAAGTGGTTATTACAGATAAACTTGCATAAAGAATTGTTTTTATCCCTTTCCTTAGTAGTGAGTTCTCAAAAAATCCACGAAGTTGTCACCTCTCAGATACTTCTGTAGGCTCTTAGTTGGTGGAAAATCTTTAGCTGCTTTTTGCTAAAATATATGCAGAAAAAGGTACAGGTTTCTTGAATCAAGATAGGACTAGTTCTGGCTATAACATTTGAGCAGCTGAATCCAAATTCAGTATTTTCAGAAATGCTCCAGAGCCTTAGGAGCACAAGTTGTGCTGATTTTGGGGGGTATTTTGCTGCTGTAGAATACTTCACAGTTCATGTAGGCAAGCACTGCTTAGAAGTACACTTTGCAGCTCCACTTTAACTAAGCACACTGTTCACCTACTTTGAAATAATTCACTTTGAAATCTGAAAGCTCTTGAATAGCTTGGTAAAATGCAATTCTGCAACCCTCTGAAGAAATCCAGAACCACTCAAATAACTTTCCCACAAACATTCTTGGAGCTAGTTTTCTCTAGTGTTTTGACATTAATAAAAATTAAGCAATGATTCACAGTTTCATTATTTCAGTGTGACATGCACATGCATAACAATATAATATAATAATATAAACATCCCTCTGAGATGAGAGCACAAAGCAGGTACTGGCTGCTTTCCCTACAATGGTCAGTGGTAGTGGAACTGCTCCAAATGACAATGAGTATTACTGTACTTGGCTCTATAAAAAAGGCAGATTACACAAACATTGTTCAGTTAATGAGATATAGAAAAGGACTTTGGGTATTGTTCCTGGGAGGGTTTAGGAGGATTCTGGGCTGAAACCAGACTCCATTTAAAATTCAAGAAAACAACGTTTATTGCAGAGAAATAGCACACGAAAGAGAAAAAACCTGAGAAAATGGAAAGAAACAAACCCCAAGACAACTCCCACTCACTCATGTGTTACTCACAGTTGCTGTACATACTGACCCCAAAGTGCTGCTGCATCCCTGTGCTTCAGTAGGCTCAACAGGCTTAGCAGGCATCCCCGCGGGAGGCAACGTTGTCCTTGGTGCCAGCACACAATACCTCCACCTTGGAGCAGGAACTATCAAATTTTTATACACTTCATCTGTAATGTCTGTCTGGGTGTGTGTCGACAGCACATATGCCCAGAAAGAGGTCTCCAGTCTCTCCCCTTCTTATGTAACAGGAAATCCCCCTGCATCTGCACAGTGCATATTGAGGGTCTTCCCTTTTGGGTCAGTGGTCGCTACTTCATCGTCTTCTTCCTCTTTTCTCCTTCATGTATCCTTGACTGGCTGTTGGCAGGCGGCCAAGCTGCGAAACAGTCTCAGTGTACATAAGATGTTTCTCCTTCAAGGCCAAAGTCCCAATTATAAGTTCTTGTTTTCTATAACTTGGCAGGTGGCAAGGCCAGACACGGACCAAAAATAATAGCATCTCATCACACCTAAATACAGGTATCCAGATCAGGCGCTTAATCAAAGTTAATTTAATGCCATTTTTAGATGTGATTTGTTTATGTAGGTTCCCATCAAAAATTCATTTTACATAGTAATGTTTGTGAATTACAGAATGAACAAGATTCTCCCACTGACCTCCACAAAACCCAATGATGTTAGACTAGTTGTTATAGGGCAACAGTTGGGCAACTATTTAGCATCTCCACCCTTGAAGGCTGTATAGCAGACAAGTACTATACAATAGTAACAGTACTGCTTCCACAATCCTAACAGGTGTTTTAGGCTTATAATAGAGGCTATTTTTAAGTACAGTAATGCTAATAAGTGATATACACCACTTTGTGAATGATTCTTTACCCTACCATGAAAACCTAGGACTAATTTTGAAACATTAACTGAAGAGCTAGAAAAGGATCAGAACAACAAGCAGAATTCTTTTTAGGATAATTTCCCAGCACAGTCTGTGTTAAATACAGTATATTGGCACTACTTGCTTGTATGTTTCAAATCTCTGTCTGATGGTGAATTTGAAGTCTATTGGGACATGCAGCTCCTAAACAACATGCAGAAGTAACCGACTTGTATTCTGAGCATACACTGACATCATCTCTAAAGACAAAAAAACCCAAACCCCACAAGTTTGAAGGCAATCTTCTGAGTGTCAGTCTTGTTGAAAGTGAAGAATCTGCAGAGAAGGGATAGGGGACTCTACACATACAAAGCATCATGTTAAATGCCACAACAGTACTTGGAAGCAAGCAGCAATGGAACATGGTAGGATTTTGCTAACCTCCATTTATGAACCCTTCTTTCCATATATAGCCTAAACATGGGGTACTTACACAAGAGAAAATAACCCACAATTTTCTGGCATCCAGTGAGTGAAAATTAAATTCACAATAATCTTAAATCCTCAAATGTGCAAAAGTAGCTGTGGATAGTGAAATCCCATGCTTATCCACAGGCTGAGACCCAGTATGACCACAAATAATTCCCAAGTTTCCTTAGAGTCCTATACATTGCTCGTGTTTTGGCACACAGCTGTCCTCTAGTCATGGGTTTAGAGCAGGTGAAAGTCCTGTGGCTGCTAGAAATCCTGGCAGTAGCAAAGTGGTGGACAAATGACGCATTTCACATATCAGTTCACAGAAAGTGATCTCTCATTTATCAAAGCAGAAAAAATTTACATCTTGGAAATGAAATCCTGTATTCCCTGCCACACTTATGCTCTGCAATCAGCAAACAACAATGGCATATGTATGGCTTTTGGCTTAAAGCTTGCAGTGGAGTCCTGATCTCTGCCAACATCTTTCCTGGTTAGTAATATTTAACTTTAACAAGGTGCTCTGAAGTAAAAAAGGTTTCTAAAGAAAAAGTGTGCACATTACCTATATGGGACATGAGTTTTTAAAAACATTCCTATCACAGGTGTGCATTTTTCACCTTTTGCCTCTAGTTCCTGAATTTGGGCCCTGCTTTTAGCTACAGCATACTTTGACCAGATTTTATGGAAGTGTGCAAAACGTTTCCTGTACTGGAACCAAGTTTTGAAGCTGTGCTACATTCTGTTTAGGAGTAAAAGACACATCACAAGCCTCTTCTGAGACACCAGTTGCTAAGTTTGTCATCTGCATTACATTTATGGCACCTTGTGCATCTGTCACAGTCACAGCCATGGTAGTTTCTCATGGGTAATTGTTTTGCTTTAAAGTCATGCATGTGGTAAGCAACAGAGTGATACTTTATTGACAGCAAGATTCTGTTTACATTGAATCTTCTCCTTATAAGGGGGGGGAAGGGGAGTGGAAAAAACCAAATCACCTCATCCAATGTCTTAATTCACCTTAAAAAAGGCGACCCTATTAAGAAATTTTTAAAGAAAGTGTTTTTATCCATATTGCCACAGTAGAATAATAAAGTAGGAGATCTTCAGTTACATCTGACTTTTCAAAAGGGTCAGTTACACTACAAATTAACCTAATTTTGGAATATCTGGGTTAATATAGATATGATTTACAAATGTAAGTTTTCTGGTCTGGGGTTAGATACCTAGGAGACCTTTTACAGTTTGCATCTGAAAGGAACATTGTATGGCCTCAACACGCTTCCCTTTGTTACGGAGTGACTAGCTGTACTCCACTGGAGAAGGGAAGACAGGAACAATTCACTAGACAGAGAAACAACAGGGACTAAAACGTAAATTGTATTTATGCATTAATGTTATTATCTCCTTGAATGCAATTCATTCCTCTCTTCTCTGCCTCGGTTTCCTCTGTGGAATGCAAGGCAGAAATGACAGCTATGCAAATACATTTAACTTCATAAATGAACAGGCATCAGATTAAAACAAAACCCCAGCAATTACCAAGACACTCACCAGAGCCATTTTGCAGCGAAGATCATTTGAAAGAACAGGGGTACCAGGTAACAGCAGCACCTCACCACCTCCCCATTCTTACCTAGTGAATTGGAAAACAGAGATAGGCACTCAGATGATCATACTCCTTGAAAACATCTTCAAATTGCAGAACATATACTATTCTTCCTTTTAGCTGAGAAAGAAACATCGTCATAATACTGAAAGAAAGCAGCAATTCGTGAAAAATTTCATGCAAGATGATACCCAGATCAAAAAGTCTCCAGTGGATTCCAGACCTTCCCAAGGCTAAAGTGGACACATTTGAGTGACAGCCTTTATGAATAAAGACTAGAGGCTGAATACTCTCAGATTCTTGTCATGCTCCCAGTGCTTTATATCTATCTCAAGTTTCTTTTTTTTCATACTTTCAAGCAGTTCAAAAGCATTTATTTGGCATTTTTTATTGTGCCATCTGCTTGTTCCTGGTGGTATGTAATAGGATTAGGGGGATGCAGAAGGTGGCGATGCACTGGCCCTCTAATACCTTGGGAGATTAAATATTTTCTTTGTAATATTTTGAAGTATTACTTCATTTTGCACTGACTTATAATAGAATGATTTCTCCCCTCCTTCCCCACCTCCTCTGATGTTTGAAGAGTGGAGTCACCTTGAAAAACAGCATGTGAGATCAAGATGAGAGGCAGGAGAGAAAGGCTTTCAGGAGCAGATCTGTAGTCCTGTGGGAATCAAAACTGTAAATCTGATAGCACAGGATTAACTATAATCTGAGATTTCGTTGTGAGAAGTAATGAAACTGCATGCTCTTCTACCTTCTTTTTAAAAGTAAAAGTATTTTTTCCTTGGAAAGACAATGGCAAAAAACATCAGGTAAGATTTATTATTGCATCTCAGAAGTAATTAAAAATGAACCTGATACATTTGCAAGAATCCTGCAGTTTATGTAGCTATTTCCCTTTATTCTAAGAATAAATGTTTCCTAACAAGTTGAATGGTGAGATATTAAGAAACCCCACTGCCCTGTAGATAATTAGAAGTATACCAGCACAGGAGCCCATGGATGCATCTACATAACCTCCTATGAAAATGAAGGTACATTATCTAACAATTTTGTAACAGCCTTGTTGGTGTTCCTACATCTGAATGCAATCTGAACAATGACAGATATAAGATATTATTCTAGGTAAGGACATACTGCTTGATGGATGCCTTTGAAAACCTTAACCCCTTCCCTGAACAAAGCCTCTGGAGAGGAAGAAAGATCAGGGAGTGAAATATTTAAAGATACATAAGCACAAGGGAGGGTATACTTCACAGGACACATTGCTTACTTCAAGTTTGTCTCAGCTGCTTTTGGGTAGAAAGCAGAGCACACTGACTGAGGAGGGTGTCCAGGCTGCAGTTGGCTTTCACTCCAGAGAGCAACTTGAATAGGCTTGTGTCCTGGGTTTTATTTGGCCCAGATAAAGGCTTTGGTTTTTAAAGCAGGCCTTGGATTATCAGCTGACTTATACTGGCCAATGATATTCCAAACCATGCTCTGACATCATCTCAGATATAAATACAGTGGAGGAGGAGGTGTTCTTTCTGATCATGGCCATGATAGTGACAGGGCACACTGCTGCTGTTCTGGGAAGATTAGGCCTCACTGCTGCCCCACCACTATGTTATCTGGGGAAGTAAACACCTTATTGTTAGTTTTCTCATCTCTTGCTGGGTGTCTCCTAGGAGGTGTCTTTTGGGGTGCTTTGTGGATGTGGAGTGGTGTGATCTGCTTTTGGTGGCAGTGTCTTGGGCTGAGCTGGCAAAATGTCAACTGCCCAATACTGAGTGTCAGAGCCTCCCTCCCCCCGCCAACCAAAAGGAGGAAAAAACCTGGAAACTCAAAACAGGTTTATATATTTATACAGAAAGGAGAAAATTAAAAGAAAATTACAATATAACACACACTTACACAAGTCAGAAATAACAAAGAATAACTCCCCACTCCCCATCGAACACAAATCCCTCCATTCTATCTACAAATCACTCCAGAGAACTCAATCTCCCAAGGGACAGACTCAAGCAGAGAGAAAGACTAAGAACAAACATTTGACTTCCCTAAGATAGCATGGTGGTGAGCCTGTGCTGGGCCTGGTCCTCCTGGAACAGAACAGTATGTCTTTCTTAGATGAGAAGCCATGAAAGAACTGAGAAATTCCTCCTACTCTACCGTATTTATATCTTAGTTTGTGTCATCTTGTGTGAAATATTTCTTTGGTTGCTTAAGTCAGGTGAAACTTGTCTCTCTTAATATACGTAACATTATCAGGGCCTACTAAAATTAAGGCCTACCAGAAGGCATAACTAAAACTCCCACATGGAGGTGGAGGTTGGTTGTTCTCTCTTACCTTTGTGGGTATGTGTTGTATTGCATTTTGCTTTTAATTTTCCCTCTTCTGTGTAAATATATAAACCAGTTCTATTTTAAGTTTTCAGGGTTTTTTCCCTCCGTTTCCCTTGGTAAGGAGCATGGGAAGTGGTTGCTGTGGTGAATACTTGGAATTTTGCCAAGGTTTCAAACCACAACAACTTGACCTCCTGTTCAGGAGTCTCTCATTGTCATACTGAACTACTCATACAAGAATCAACTCAGTGCTATCAGGAAGCAGCATTGTTCCCATTCTGCAGACACATGCCAAGAGTTCTTAAAGAAATAAAACTAAAGTATAAGGGCTTCCTCAGGGAATTCTAGATCCAGGCTGTGGTCAAGAAAGCTTAACTCTTTACTATCTAAGTCACTGAATCTGGTAATACACACATGGACTGTTGTAGAGAAAAAAAAAGCAGCTGTCAGTTATAGGAGTTGGTTTGTATTTTAGCTTTAAATTTATCCTTAGACTTTTCTGAATCCTCTCTTTCACCCTTTCTTTCCTAGCCTGTTCTCTATCCAATTTCACCCTTCCTTCCAAATCCATATTCTACTGGATTTTAACTGCTAGCTTTCCCTGTAATCATTTTGATCTATATGTAGGGAAAGTTAACGGTCAAAACAGCAACTAGTGATGTGTCAAAGCTACTAGAATGAGATGAGTTGGGCAAGAATAACAGTTAGGTAGGGAACCTGCCTTTCACCTATTTACTTCTTCCATAGCAGATTGGTAGGAAGATGCTCAGCATAATTCTGAAGATTCCCATCCATCCTCCTCCACTAATCTTTGTTAGCATTTGGCTTGAAGGAGTCATTACATCCTGAATCCATCTCACTCAGCCTCTCTATTATGCCATTTTATTAACATCTGTGATGTGACTGACACATTAAGGGTTTCATGTGTAACCTGTACAAAACCCAGATACAGACATTGCTGATAAATTAAGCTCCAGGTTCTCTGTGAAACATTCTTACACGATACATCAGTTTTATGTCAGAGTTACTGATGTTTTCATGGCCTTTCTATTCAGAGTAATGGGCCTGTACTCACAGGGGCTCCATAATTTGAATAGCAAGCATCTTTTAGATTGACAAAGTCATTTATAAAACCTGCATCATGACTCAAGGCTAGTTATGTAAATTGGAAGTTTTTCTTGAAGTGAGAATTGCTGTTGCTTTCTGTTGATGAATGAGGTGTGCTAGTTCTCTGGAGAAACTCCTAATTCCTAACAGTATCCTGAAAATAATATTATGCTAATGAAGGCCATTTTTCATTTGTAATTCCACCCAATTAAATTTGAGCAATGGCTTTTTGCATATGGACATAAGTAGCTTGATTTTCTGAGCAACTCCTTTCTCAGTGTCATAATCAATGTAAAATCACACAAATTCTGAGGCACAGCACCTCCAGCACCTGTTCAGAGACATGAAAAAAATCACATTCCCTACTTTGGCCCAACAAAAGATTGAGATAAAGGAGAGTTTTTAAGAAAGTATTGTTAACTGAGAGCTGAGTGGAGCTGGTAGACCCCTTTGTTAAGTTTTAAAAAAACAGGTCAAAGCAAACAAGTAGCAGCTCCTCTCCTTTTTTTTTTTTTTGATCTAAAATATTTTTTAAATGTCTCTTATATGTATCTCCCATGTGTAAATTAAGGAAAATTTGACTTAATGCAAAGAGGCAACCAGTTGCCAACAATGATCTGATGAATTTACTCAAACTCTCTAATGCTCTAGTTCTTGCTACAGATCCCTTTTTTTATTCTGAATTAGTCATGTTTCCTGTCCTGTGCTGATCCTGTTATTCTAATATTCCACAGAAAAGTGAAGCAGTATTTTAAGACAGCTTTAGGAAAATGGTTTAAAAGTTCTGAGCCCATCTCGAATCCTAAAATGTCGAAACGGGAATGTTTCCTATTGACTGCTGATGGTGAAAAAAAGGAACAAATTCTCTTTTGGTGTGAGACTAAGCAGAATGATCCTGAATCACCCTTTTCTTCCTATCACTGAAGCAAGGAGGGTCTTACTGGTAACTAAAAAACTTAGCTTGCTTCCCTCTGAGCCTGTTGCAATCCTTGGTTTATTAATGTGAAGCAGGAACTTTCCATAATTTAAGCTTTTACTGTATTCCCATTAAATACTGTGTTTTGATCTCCTTTTATATTCAAAAGGAAGAAAGATGAGCTCTTAAAATCTTAGGATTGCTTCATTATCAGAAGATATTATCTAAGAAAAGCAGCTACAAGATTTAAATAACTTCAAGTGGCCATTTAGAGATCTGCTATGCATTCAGGCTTTTCACAGACTCAGCTATTGTAGAACTCATTCACTAGGCATGAGAAACTAGAAGATGTATTTCTAAATCAACAAGAAAGTTATTAGGAAAAATCTAGTAGGTTGATGGAGATAACCTACATATACTTTCTTCATTTTAGTGTTTCATGTTGAGCTAATTGGCACTTTCTAATGCTAGACTATTTCACAGCATTTGCATTCTAAATGCTGGAGAAGGAACATGAACTTCAACGAACAGGTTTGGTCATGAGCATATTTGGCCTTTAGCAAATGTTTAAATGTGAGAGGAATTAAAGGTACTATTTATAGGCTAGGTAGCTGTGCTGCAGAAGACAAATGTAAGTAAAAGATAATTCAACTTAATGCTTTCCCCAAAAAAAGATCACTTGAAAATAGCTTAATAGATATTGTCTACGATCTGGCTGGGCCCCAAACCTTTATTTAGTATCAGGACAGAAGACAAAGGACTTATCTGTTATCAGTTAATTTTGAGTTTTACTTACTATGTGTCTGACACTTGGCAACCCCAGATAAATATGGTCCCTCCTCCAGGATCCTTTCTGCCCTCAAACAAAGGAGCCTACTGGACAGGAAAAGCAATAATTGTAATGGCTGCAAGTTTTTACACAAATATTGTAGTAATAATGCATGTAAACTGCTGAGTTACTCTGGAAGCCTGACAGTGAGAACTGGAGTGTGAAGCAATGCATACATGTGTATACATACATATATACATTTAAGTATATATGTGAATGTGTATTAGTTGATAACACCATGTACAAAATTGGCACATGGGTAGATTGTGCAATACTTAGAATATACAAAAAGTTTGTTCTTTATTCCTGTTTTCATGTTTTTGCAGTAATGTTGGGCAAGCAATGTAAAACAGTGCATTAAATTACTCCATGTTTCCTTCATCTTCTTCCCATCTTCAAAGAAAATCATCTGCTAGATTACATCTACAGGCACAATGAGATTCCTTATTATATATGGATATGAATATTAGAAGACTGAGTACCAAGAATGAAAGATGAACGACCTTGAACTAAAAAAATAATGATCTTTGATCTTTTCCTTCTTTTCTTCCTGTACCTTGTTAGGAAAGTTACAGACATAACTCATTTTACATCGAAAACCCTACTGATTTAGCACTGCATGCAAGTAGTATAAACCTCACTTGTTTTTTTCTTGAGAGCCTTAGAATTTAATTTTTGTAGCAACTTGCAAGCTAGTCTCAGACCCAACAGGGTACTTCAGTTTCCTGTAATAAAGGCAATCCCCAAGTCCTATGGATGTAAAGGGACTAACTTTATTTCAAATGTTGACATCCTTAGAAGTATTTTGTAGATTTCAGGGTGCTTTTGGCTCTTTGGCCTGAAGAAAAAACAAGCTGCCTTTCCCTTAAAGTGCTTTAATGCTAATTATCTTAATAAGCTACCAATAGTTCTTATTTTCAATAAAAATTATGAAATCCCAACCTGAACATCTCAAGCAAATACTGTGTGCATGCTGCACCGACCACCCAGCAGATCCAGTGGGCACTTCTAACACCAGCATATTTTTTTAGACTTACCATTCAGGTCAAGTACACCTTCATTCATTAACACTCTTGACTCGATGCTATATATTTTTTTCCATTTGACTTCAAACAATATTTAGTACCTCTATGAAGGTACTAGTGCTCTTAGAAAGAGCTAGAAATGAAAGAGAAATAGTGATTATGGACCAACCTCAGACTGTGTGGTACTTAGTTACCTGCTGGGGTTAAACCACGACGTCTTTAATATGCAGGAGTCCCTGAATACCGCGGAAAACTGCTTTTCATTTCCCCTTCTGCTAAAATAATGTGTTGTTATTCACTAGCACCAGAAATAACTACCAGCTCCTATAATTCCTGTTAGTTTTGTATTAGCCAGCATTTGTAGAAGTAGTCAGGAATTCACATATGTACTTGAACTTGATGGAGCTACTCTGCATAGTCCATGCTGCAGACAGTATTCCACACTGTTGTCTTCTAGGCAGGTTTACTCTTGGATGTCACAGTCAATGCCCATTTCTCAGTCACTTGACCAGGAATCAAGACAGTTAAGACACACTGCACAGCATCTAGCATGAAAACAGCTAACAGACCAAGAGACACATATATCCTATGGATCTGTGTAATTTCTATCCATACAATGAACCAGGAGTTATGTCTCCCTCATGTGTAAAGATTTGAAGTGAACAGGTAAAACAACATGTGTTACTAGCATGAATAACCCACTGAAAAGAAAGCTCTGCATGGAGTGCAGTTTACTACACTCTATTGCATGTGTGATAAAACACTGGAACAGATTGCCCAGAGAGATAGTGAATGCCCTACCCCTGTAAGGGTCCAAGGTGTGGTGGGATGGCGCTCTGAACAACCTGGTCTAGTGGAAGATATCCCTTGTTGCAGGGGAGCTTGACTACACCACATTTAAAAGTTCCTTCAAACCAAAACGACTCTATGACTCTATGTCTTAGTTCAGCAGCCAGGACTAGTTTATCCCTATGTAGGTGTAACCAAAACTGTGTATTCTACACCCTCTATACCATTTCTAAGGAACTGTTAGTAATGGATCATTTGCAGCAGCTGCCCAGGGCACACCTGACACCTCAGGCTACAAGTTGGGTGGATTCCTTTCCTGGATTCAAAATAGCTCGCTAAAGGGGACATTCATTTGTCCTGCTCAGCCATGTCAGCAAAAGCTATCCTGTCACCAGACCTGCTGGAGCCTATTCTCTTTACTACAAGCCAGTTAATTTCTTCATTACAAATTGTCATTCAAAATGAAAGTGTGGGTGAAGATTGAAGCAGAATTCATGTGGCTTAAGAATCCCAGCAGTGAAGCACTTTAGAATTATGTTCCTTTTTTAGCCTAGAACTGCCATAGTAACTCTTCTCTGTATGGATGTTGCTATTTCCCCCAGCGGCTATTTTATGATCCCACCAAGCAACTCCCTAAATCTTTTGTGGGGGTGCTGGTCAATGAGTTTGATCTGGTTTTACTCTGAGCTCTTAGAGTCATTCTCTTCCTGACCCTCAGAAGGGAGCTGATTTCTCACTGTCTTCCCTGATCTAAATTGCTCTTAGGAATTAAAAGGAGAAAGACTAAGATCCAGGACACTGGCTGAAAGATATTAATATGGGGCCTAGAATCATGCAGCCAAGATCCTCAGGAAGAAATTCATTTTCCAGGACATTGCATCTCCAGCCACACACTGCTTTCGCTGTCAAAAGAACAGCTCAGCTACTACTACAAGGAGTCTGTACAGCATGGTTAGCTAGCCTTTGTGTGGGAAATTTAAAAACAGGCTTTAGCCTCATTTATTTCTCACAGAGCTGAAATAGGGCTAGGAGTAGGAGACTGAATTAAAATTTGAAGAGGGTGTGGTGAGTTCTATCGCCTTGAATTGCAAAGGATCAAATGGGCCTGTCAGCCACTCAGGCAATTGACATGAAGAAATTAGATTATTCACTGTGCAGCAGTGCTGCTAAAATGGGTTTCATATCATGAAAGGTCAATGATGACCTTTCATCATACCTTTGGCATTCATCTTCTAAAACATAATCTAAGTCCTCTAAATTGCTTAATTGTGTTCAACAATCTCTTTGTGATTTCTGAGACACTGTTCTTGTACACTGAGAGTCCCAGAGCTGTTCCCTGGAAGCTGACCTCTATGCACATTACTTAATGCTCCAATAAAAGCATTTCCCATTAGAGTGCTTTTGGGCTTGTTGAGAAATATTACCTTGCAGAGGTGGGCAGCATTTTGAACATTGAGGAGGCAGCAAACACCAGTTGACTGAAGTCCTTAGCAAGTCACTTAACATCTCAGTGGATGCTAACCAGTTACCATCCTGCAGGTACAGGATGGAAATGTTCCAGCCCTTGGAATTCTGCCTTGACCCTGCTTCAAGCACCAACAGACTTCCCTTTTCTTCTTCCTCCCACCTTCCTTTCTTTATGAATTCACCTCACTTTTCTTTGCCTACACCTCTCAACATCTCATTTCAACAGTGATACAAACCCTTGGTGCCCTTCAGGTTTGAGTCTTCTTTTTCATAAAAGTCTTCCCTTTCATTCAGGTATCTTCAGTTCTATTTATTGTTTGGCTATGTGTCTTTCCCCCCCCCCCCCCCAATTACTGCTCCTTGCTACATATTTTTCCACTTCCCTTACATTTATCTATATATTATTTTTGTTTCATAGCCTCCTATCTCTTCAGTCCTTGTTCCATTTAGTGTTCTCATTTTCCTCTGCAGACCCATTCAAAGTAATAAAAGTTGTTTTGACAATAAATTCAGAAGAACATGTTACACTGTAGAGGCACATTAGTCATAGTTACAGTACACTTTGTCCTTTGAAGAAGCCCAGAAGTTTCAAAAAGCTTTGACCCCAAAGGGGACAAAAAGTCAACCACTTAAAATGAGTTTCTGAAAAGTAAGTAGTATTTAACCACAACCTTAAAGGATGAAATATGTGGTAACATGCTTCTGAAACAGGGAAGTCAAGAAAGTACTCGAGAAATACTTGCTTAAGCTTTTCCAAAATGAAACATCAAAACAATTTTTAAATTAAAATTGTAGGTCTTATTTAAAGTGACCTTTTCATGGAAACCTTTTACAGTAAATTGAAACAAGTCCAACTGTGAGCTTTCTAGGCAAGCAAGTCAAACAGAAAAAGGTGCATATTGCCTTTCATATAGTCATTGGGCAAATATAAAATTGGCTAACATAAAATTTGACACCACAAAAGAATGGCATTGTCATGGGTACACAAATCTATAAAGGTTATTAGCTTTAGACATGAGACAAAGATGGCTCTGCTCTGGCTCTGCCAGCCAGGATGTGAGCTATTGCTGCCTCTGTGCACCACTGAAGGTTGTGGAGGACCTGCAAGAGCAAAAACTGGCTGCAGGGCACCAATGACTCATCTCAGACAGAATCCCATTATGTCTGCTGCAGCACTTGTGCTGCCAGCCTGCCCTGGACATGGGCTGTGACTGGGGCTGTTGGAGTTCAGGCCCCTGTGAGAAGGTCACACTGTCCCCCACAGAGGCCACACCAGGCAGAGATCAAGGCTGTGTCCCCACAGCAACACAGAAAGAACTGTATGCCTAGGGGGTTATACAGGTCAAATAAGGTACCTATGTTCATGCCAAACATGGACAGGCACCAGGGACCTGCCTCCCCCTCACTGCCCAAACAAATGTGCTTTTTTCTTTTTTCCCTACCCACATATTTTTAGGATAATGAAATGGTTTTAAAAATTAAACTATATAATTTGTTCCTGCCAGTCAGTATGCAAAGATACAATAGCTATACTACTTATTCTATCCAATCTGGAAATCAGTTTCTAGTCCTAAATAAATTTTGTTATGAAATATTAATATCTTCTAGCTGTGGAATCTCTCACCAATTCTTCATTTGATTTTCTATAGTGGAGAAATCAGTTACTAAAATCAAATTATTTAGTATTGAAAAACGAAGCAACAAAGTCTTCTTTCAGTTCACTTGTTGAGTGAACAGGAAGCTGCAATGGAGTCTTAAAAGAAAATAAGAAAATGGCTTAAAGAAAGTGTAAAGCAAGCAAATGATGCCTTTATCTGGCACGCTTGGACAGATACTTGCCAGATAATTGTGAGAAACTAAGGAACTTTACACAGTTGTGTCTCCAAACTTCTCCTCTCTTATGTGAAAAATAAAAAGAGTATGATCATAGTCAAAATCAAGTGTAAATAGAAAATTATATAAGCATAAGGGCTGTTCCATAGAAAGTTATTAACTATTTTTGAACATTTTTCCCATTCACACTGAAATAAAAAGAGGCAGTGCTTTCATCAGCTTGATCCATTTTCATACTAGCTGAAGGTATTTATGCCGTAGTCGCTCAGTGATGCATGACTGCTGAGCACACTAAATGAGAGGAGCCCCTATTTCCCCTATGCTCTAATCCCAAAGGTCTTGCTGTCTTTCTGCAGCTGCCACCTTCGTATTTTGCTGTTTTCTACCACATATGAGTACCAGGCCAAGGAGGGGTTTGGAGAGGACAATGGAGATTATTTTCACTCATAAAACTACACTCAAAACTGGATATTGTCCAAACATTTAGAACCTGGTGTACTACAAACATCGGTTTCTACTGCCTAGTGTTATGTGAGTGAGCTCTGCTTAGTTGGCCTGTGCTCACTCTCCTAGTCTTGCTTTAGTCACTACTGTTTGCAAACAAGCATTAGCTAGTCTTCAGTTGTTCAAATAGTAACCACCAAATGCTACCTGCAACTATGAAAGAAATAATTAGCTATGAAACATCTTGAGGTGGTATTAAAAGTGTCACATTTAAATATGTAAGGTACCAGAAATATAATTTGGTATAAGCTTGTGATGCATAAAAGTCTTATGTATTTCTTTTTGCTCAAGTTTATGCATTGGAGCAAGGTAAAGCAGCAGTAGTTTCATTCCAGTCTTACATTTCTCTAACATTAAGAAGAATATGTTAAGAATTGAGTGGTTCAATGGTTTACTTGTCCCTTTCTCTCCCAGGAAATGAGATGCTACTATGGTTCCAGATCTGGGTTTTTTCTGCAGTTCAGAGATAATGGACATAAGCAGGAAAAAAGACTCTTGTCCCTCACTGTAATCACCTACACTACACTGAACTCAACAGACTGTTCCACTTCATAAAAGAGGGTTTATAAGAACAAAATCCCACTACTAAATCAGATAGTTGATGGAGGTTAGAAAAAAGAAAAACACAAACAAAAACCAAACCCAAGCTGGCAGCACTTCACTATCCAGAAGATCACTTTTGGCTTTTTTTCCCAGACGGAATAACCAGCCTAAGATTCTCTCTCCCTTGTTAATGTTCTGACTTTATTCAATCTGTTCATATCCATTAGAGTTTACAGAAACTTAAGAGACACAGAACACCCAGAATCTTTAAGTTTGTAACTGCAACAGTTGCTGGATCTATAGTTTTGGAACTGACTGTCTGATGGCTATCAAGGGGTGGCCCAAGACTCCAGTGCATAAGCTATGTACTTGACAGATGTACTGCTACAATAGCAAAAGATGCTGTAAGTTCTATAAAGTGGACGTGGGCAGGGAAGAAAGAGCAAAGACAGATCAAAAAGTAGTTAGGTACTACTACAAAGCCTCACAAATTTGGGCTTCACTTAGAAATTGAATATTATAATATATAAACTTGTTTTTCCATTAATGGCCTCTGAAACATCTCAGCACTAAGTGGTGCTGGTGTACAACAAAAGAGGCAGCCTTGTGCTTCTGTAAAACAGAAAGCAAGGCCATGCTCCTTCTTCATACATCCATCAGGCAGTAACAGGATAGAAAGGTTGCAACATATGAGACAGAGATATCTGTGCAGGTCTAACTGTTCCTGTGGGAGCTCACTTAAGACAAACTTAAATTAACTAGGGATTCTGAACTGTGCAACTTCATGCCCAGTCTGACACTAAACAAGAAGTCCTGATGATTGAGCACTAGTCAGAGATGAGGATGAAAGATTGAAATATAGTCCTCCATAGCAGAGGAGGGCAGTTCAGGCTGACAGAGATCCAGAGGGGCAAAAAGTACACTTTCTTTTTAAGATGATTCCAAATTTCTAAGGTGAACATAACACAGTCTGCTGAGGAGCTGACAGCAAAAGGACCCTCATGACCCACTTCTAAGCACAACAAACTATGATAGCATCAAGTCCCTGAAGTTTGTGGAGTCTTCCAAGCATGGAGCATGTAAAGCTGTCAGGTAAGGTTGTCACAGATCATTCAGCTTTCAGGCAGAAGTTTGAGGGAAGCTGGCACTGGAAAGAGACCGTAACAGTCTGTAGAAGGTCAACATGCTTTTCTAAGCTGATACTGAAAGCAACCGCCATGCCAATAAGGACTAGGCAGGCAGCTGGTATATTTGGCAGGCATATCTATGCATATCAAGCCCCTTCTTGCTGGGATTGCTGAGGAACAGAACAGATCATGTACAAACACAACATCTTCTTCAGCAATCCCATTAGCAAGGAGAGTCAATAATTAAAGTATCTTGCTACAGGTAAACAAAATCCAGACTAAAGTCTGCGTTGAAAAAGCAACCAACAACTTGATTTAGGAGAAGGAAAAGGTTTTGTATACAAATGGTTCATTTTCTTCTGCACCAGTAGATGGTGCTCTTCATATTCTATCACAGGTTACTTCTAAGACACAATGCTTTCATGCCCGGGGGACAGAAATCTCTAAGTGCTTTTTCCACACACCCGTCTTCATCTCCTTAAATTACCAGACCCTCTTCCCTCTAAAGTGGCTGGACAATAATCATATTAGTGCTCAATGGGTTCAGTCAGGAACTTTAGATTAATCTGACATGGTAAATAACCAAAGGAGGCAGAGAACATGCAGGATTTCTATGCCTCTCTGGAAGGCTACCACTTAGTAAATACTAATGTGATCCTTCTTTTGTAAGTGCTTCTGAAGGCACCTCACCATGCTTCTGTCCATGGTTGTCCTGGCAGGAATGTGCTGAGAGCAGCAGAGTGACACCATGTCTGACAAAGCCCAAACATGGACCTTGTGGGTGCACAGTGTTTAGAGCTGGCATATAAATTTGACACATCGAAGATGCATCAAAAGCACCCTGCACACTTCTGTAACCCCATTTACTTATATTAGGCTGCCACAATCCCAAACTCCCTGAATAGTCATGATCAGATAAAATTTCCAAGTGCACAATGAGGGAGAACACATCCTGGGAAAGCCACAGAAACACCAGCCCCTTTTCTGATCCCCAGAACATAGGCATCCATGGTCTATTCAGCAGCAAAAACAGCTGTCTTCATCTCCACAGGCAGGTACAAATGCCCTTGTCCTCTGGAAATCCAGCATTTGGGCATTTGTTCCAGTGTATTCACTGTAACTCAGGCAGGTGATGGAATATCATGCAGTCTTTAAATAGGCCCAGAGACATGAAGAAAAATAATCAATTTCTGGGATAACAGGAAGAAAATAAATCCAAACATACACTCACATAAATCAAGGAAGTTGGCACGCTTACATAAGGGTGCTATAAATGATGCAGTACTGAGCAGAACACTGTCCTTTCTGAGCTGCCTTTTAAGTCTATAGCCTTCCATTCATTTTCTCCGACTTCCTGTTGGCGGGGCTCCAAGGAGCCCTGCGGGTTGCCCCCAGCGCACGGACCCGAGTTTCGGTGCGGAAGTCACTGATTACTTCTCATAGAGATATGGTCAATGCTTCAAACTTTATTAGGGAACTAGCTGGTTAATATAACTTTTCAACCTGAACACGCGAACATCAACGAGTGCTGATAGGCTAAAGGGCTCTGTCCAAGTGACAGCAGGGCATGCTGATTGGTGTAGAGAAGGTGTCCACGTGAACAGCCACGAGGAGCTGCAGCCAATAAGAGCCAATTGGCTTCGACTTGGGGTTGTTTACCCACTGTCAGTTCTCTCAAGGTTACTGCGTCCTTGGCTTGCCTGTCAGCACGGGGCTAAGTGGGTTGTGCATGGCTAGGGCTATAGCCAGGGTCTGAGCCTTCCCCCAACAGCTTCCTTCTGAGTTTAGCACAGGAAGTTGCTCTAAAGGCAATGTGTTGTATGAAATGACCTGAATTTATTAAGGTCATTCAGTGCTTGTTCATCAGCTTTCCCCACAGAGGGAATACAAACAAACATATGAAACAATCCAAAACTTTCACCTCCACCCACAAAACTCCTCAAAATTCCAAGGAGCTATCTGTAACATTTACTGCTGCCTTAATTCCATTACACCTGGTCAGGGTGGTATTTTTCAGAGGCCTGAGTCTAGCACTAAAAGTAATCCCACAAGGAATAACATGGAGAGAATTAAGGCTTACTCAAGAATTAGCTCCTTCCCAGCTGCTTTCTTTTTAAACACAGAAAAGCCCTTCTGGGTTTTTTTGTTGCTTGTTACTTTCTTGCCTTTGTGTACACAGCCTGTTCTGTGTCCTTGGCAGAAGGAGTGTTTCGCAGAGCAGGTGAGGAGAAGCAAGCAGCTGGAACATGAGTCTTTCAGATAGATCAATAAGGTTTATTTGTCCCTTACCTGTTGCCAACTTCCTGCCCCTGCCCTGGCACAGTCTTTATGCAAGGATTCAGTTTTGCTCTTGCAGTGGACCTCCCAAAGATTTCAAGAAGGATGCCATCCAAGTGCTTCACCATATAACTTTGGCACCATCATCCAAGACTCTATGCCTCTGGTTACTTTAATGAAGCATGGCTCGTACCATAGGGGCCTTTGTTACTTATTCTTTACTGAAATGATCAGACTTCTTCTCTGTGTCTTTTCCCCACATCTATTTATTTGTTCATTACCTCTTTTTCATCTTAAATCTTGCCACTCTTTCCCCTGTAGTATTACCCAGTTGTTCTTTCCAGCAAGGCCCAAGATCCTAATTCCACCTTTGATGTAACAGGTTCAGCATTAAACTCAAGTATCCGTAACCTGCACAATTTTCTGAGAGCAAAGGAATTCAACTTCAAAATACGTTGATGAAAAGCGTGCACAGAGACTTTGCAACTTGCTGCCTCAGTCTGCATTTTCACAATTTCTTTCTGAGCTAGAACATTTGCCTTGAGAAAGCACTGAATATGGTATGAAGATATATATGGCTTTGGCACTCAGTGCACTCTACTTCTTCATTTGTTATTCTAATGAAGCAACACAAACCCTATTACTTTTCTTCCAACAGAAGCCATGTATATGATAGCCCAGAAAATCCCTTTTTGTACCTTAAACACCTGTCTCAGAAATGCCACCCTGTTGTGGTAAACTTAATTATGTATCTTGAGCTGATGTTTACTGTGCATATATATTGGTTCGTTTTCACTCAGTGCTCTGCTCTCTCAAGATAAGACATACTGAACAGAGATGGGTAGAGGAAATGGAAAACAAAAAGGGTGAGAATTTACTGTCACTGGGAAGACTTTAGTGCCTGCTGAGGGCACTGGATAAGTTCTGTTCTTAAAGGAAGAAAGATGAGTACAGAACAGAGCTGACCTGAAAGGAAGGATCTTGAAAAGCTCTCCAAATTAACACAGGTGATTGCTGGAAGGATCTGATGTTCTGGTGGCTCATCTTGTCAACTTAGGAAAGTTTTTGCACAGGACAGATGGTTGTGTTTACCATTTTAAAATCCTCCAATTAAATCATAGCTAGGGTTAAGATAGCAGAAAAGTACTTATGTTTGCCAGAAATCACAGGCATTGGATGAAAAGCAACACAATTATTGATTCTACTCCAGGATAACAAACATCATCTCTGAGCTAGAGCAAGGCAGCTGCCAATTAATCAGCAGCCTCAGTGTCCTGGTGAGGGGAGGAAGAGATATGGCTGATCCACACAAAATAACCCTGAAGCAATAGAGAATCTCTCTGACCACTAAAGAAACCAGTTAGCTCTAAGAAGCGCTAATTTCATAGATGACATCTCACTACTAGGTCAGCATTTTCCAAGTTTTAAAGATTTGCATGTGCTCCCCTCCACCTCCTATTAGGAAACATCAGTGAAATGCTGCTAGAAGTTCATGCATCCAGATAAGCCTCTGTTCTTTTTCTGTTAAGGCTGTCAGGTCTCTCATATAGGGTAAGCAAACATTGTCCAATTGTCTTCCATCATGTGCTTCACTCTCATCAGAGCTTTCACTCATGTATTAGTACAGAAGAGACACTCTAGCCCTGCTCTGCAGCTGGGGAAGGAGATCATGTCAGGAAAGACAATGCTCAAATGTAGCCTGCCCATAGCAAACTGCTGACTGGTCAGCCAAGGGCAGGAGTCCCTCACCCACCTCAGGACCAGGTTACTCAAAGCAGCAGGTGTCAAAGCAAAAAAGCAAAGGCATAAAAGGATGGTACTGTAAGTACTTCTAGCCACAAATTCATAAAATTCCTTGTAACAGTGCTCTGCTCCCCTCCTTTGCTTCTCCAAACCTAAAATGTAACCATCAATACGACATGTTTAAAAACATTGGCATCAAAATGAGAAATACAGGTAGTATTTCATAGTTACTTTATCAGGCTATCTAGAGCCACAGGGAAATATTATTGAGTTGATACGTAAGTCATGTTATAAAACACAAGCCTGTTAGGTAGGGTAGAAACTCCCTCACTCCAGAAATTGCAGAAGTACTAACACAATGCCCTTCCTGAAAACCTGGACACATTTATTTCTAAAAGCATTAAATCTCCAGATTTCTCCAGTGCTAAATTAGACGATTAATGCTCTCAGCAAGTCATTGGAGATCTAAAATTGCAAATACAGTAATGCTCATGGGAAATTCAGAGCCATGACTCTGCATATATACCAGAGATCTGTTTACACAAAGGAAAAAAAGTTACTTCAGTGTGTGAAGGAAACTATGTGTTACTACCTCTACTCAGGAGAAGCCAGCCTGCATTCCTCATTTGATGGCATCCTTCCATCATGGCTTTAAGCAATCACACAGAGCTGCTGTGGGATAAGATATGTATTCTAATTTGGTGCTGGGTATATGATCATGCTCTGTATGACACACAGTATTTATTGATTTCATTTATAAAATGTTTTGATAAGTTTCAAAGACAGACAATCCTGTAAGAGTACTAGCCTTAAAAAGCACTTCAGAACCGATTTATTTCTGAATAGTTTGTCTCTGGATTTCATTGCCTAAGCTGAGAAGATAGGCCCATTAAAATACAGCATTCCATTATATGATAGCAGGGAAAAGTTAGCTTGAAGTCACAGCATTAATGTATTAACCATGCATCCAATTACACATGTTTAACCAGTAACATAGAAAACTTACTGAGCTACAAATGGCCTCTGAGTTTTTCCTCCCCTCCCCTCCAAAACCAAAAAAGCTATCAACACTTTCTTTAAAAGAACCTCCTTAGCCTCCAGTTCTGGAGAAAGACACTCTGGGTTTTGATGTCAGCATTGCATGTTTGTCCAACAGTGTTATCAGGGTGAACTTTTAATGTATATTGGAAGTTAATAATGGTTAAAAAAAAAGAAGTCATACATGCATATGGAGAAAATTCCAGCTTTTCTTTGCACGCCAGTTTTGCTACTGCTACTGAGCTGTAGTGCAGCTCCAGGAAAACCGGTGCAAGGCATAACAGAACCTTTCATTTCTATGTGATTCAGTGACCCCCCTTTGAACTGTCCCACCATGCAAAGTCATGATGTGCATGTCTCAAACTCAGAATAAAGGTATTCAGTAGAAGAAAGCCACAAAACGGAATGGTCAGCCTTTGCAACAATTTTTTTCTTCCCAAGTATCTGCAATACCCAGGTTGTGACTGTTCAGCTAAAATGGATAATTCTTTTCAAAAATGACAGAAAATAATTTATACTCTTCTCTCAATTTTAGCATGGTGCTCCAACTCCTAAAAAATATTTCACTTCAAGTAAAGAGTAGAACAACATATGAAATCGATGCTGTATTCAGGATGCTTGACTCACAGCAAAGATGGACAGTTTTAAGCATGCATTTAGTTATGTACTGAGAAGAAAATAAAGCTTGGTGCACAAAGATCAAACAGTAACACTTAACACCATTCTCTTGATTGTCTCTTCATTTTCAAGCTTCAGACATGCTGGTAGTCTTTTTTGTTCCCCCATTGTGGTGTGTTGTGGTATAGCATATAATCCATCTCCCCATACCGCTCTACCCCACTGTACAACTCAATAAGAAGCTACCTTTCTGCTAGGGTGGCGTTGGTAAGGCTGGAAAGCAGCTTGATATGCCTGCCTCTCCTGTGCTCTAACTGCCTCCTCTGCTTGAAGGAATGCTGTCAGGTTCCTGAGCTCCACTTAGAAAAATCTTTTTTTCAGCAGCTGCAAAGTAGGGCCTAAGAAGTCATTCTATGTACTACATAGTTATAGCACACTTTCTGCTAAAATGACAACTGGTTTGAAAGATGGAAATGTCATCTGTTCCTGCAGGGCTCACGTAGAGGGGTTGCACAGCTGGCTGCTTTGGTGTCATTCAACTCCCATCTCAGTCATGATATCTTTCCCTGGTCATATCTGACATAGAGAACTGAACCCACATGCATGTTTACATCAGTGGTGATGTAGAAGGATGTGCAGTTTTTTATTTATCAGTTATATCAGCAACTGAACAGAAATATCTGAATAGCAACTAAATCATGAGATTGGCTATCACACCTTTAAACAGTATATAAAATTGTTTCTTGGATTGTAAGAGGAGAAAAGTCACTAATGTAAATATTTCTTCACCTCTAGACAGTGCTACAAATAAAGCACTAACTAAGCAACACAGCAAGAATTTATTTACACTGATAATCGGAACACAGAGTAACTCCTTCCTAATCATTGGCTATGAAAGTGGGAGCTGCATACACAACAAAGAAGATAGCAAATACTTCTAAGGAGCATGTATCATAAAAGAGGAAAACACCTTTCTTAAGTAGTCACACTCAAAATAAGCACAGGACATGAATAGAAAGGCCATAGTAAGCCAGATTAGAAACAAAGCAAAGATCAAAGTTACGTGACTATTCTGCTAGTTTACAAGTTTGAGGTGGCCACAACAGAGCTTGCTTAGAGTTGATCAGTTTTTCAGCAATGCCACACTTTGAGACAACAGGGTCTTGTTCACCAGGAAGCTTAGTGAAATGTGTCATGACATTTCTCTGGGGAAAACTCTCTTGGAAAAACTTACCATAGAATCATGGTTTGGGTTGGAAGGAACCATAAAGTTCATCTATTTCCAAACCATCTTCCTACCACTGCAGATGCAGAATTTGCATATGACAGAGTAAGGTCACCCGTGACACCTAATGGAGTCTATGACTGCATTTTTCAGCTATCACAGAGACAGAAATTCAGTCTATATCCTGCGTCCTTCACACAAACACTTTAATCTAACACTCTCATGCCCCAAAATGCCACCTAAAACATTCATAATACCTACTTTAGCCTCTGAGAAGTGCCAAAATGTACATGTGAATGTAGAAGAGTCACTTCATAGGCTTTCAACATTTTGTGGAACATTTTCCATGCACCTGTGCTCTTGCTTTCTGTAAATTCTAACAAGTCTCTGACAGTTTAAACTACAAGAGAACTAACACACACTTTGCTGTGCCCAAATGTGCTGCTGAACAGGAAGTAGTAAGAAAACAATGTTCTAACAGCCGTGAATGTGGCAAGGTGAGCACTTTTATCTGCTTACCAGATACTTCTTTAAATAGAGATGCAACCACAACACTGTTAAGCTGAAAGGTTAGGCAGTTGAATGAGTTCAAATCCACTACTCCAATGCATCGCTGATCGTTTTTCAAGCCTTAGCTTCACAGTCATTATCTCAAATCTTCCTCTTAACCTACATGCACATTAATTAGATAGATCTAAGTGGTCATTCAGCTGCACTGCAGAGATAACTTGACTTATTGGTAAATAAATGCAATCACAGATTAAGTTGAGGCAGGCTCATACACTTTTTTATCTCCTTGTCACTGTTTCTGACTTGGCAAACATGTGCATGACCTGCACTTGACTCCCAGTTCTGTGGTTCTCCTACTGCCCTCTGGCAACTGTGTCATGTTAGAACAGTGTCCCTCTGGGACAAAATGAAGAAAGAATTTTAGAGGAGAAAACCACGTAGTTCAAATGCTTTTTACCTGCATCGTCATGGCAAAAGGACATGGGAACAGACACATATGCATCAGAGTCTGACTTCTAACAAGAATCCCCAACAAAACAGCCTATACTAGTCTCCATAAGGTTTTAAAGAGCTCAGAACCTTTGTTGTGCCCAGAAGCATAGACTAAGGTCTAGTTAATACCCAGCATGAACCATGCTGTGATAATATAAGCTTCAAAAAGTGGCGGAGGAGGCTTGGAGTTCAACCATGGAGACAGCATCCTGAGTCAGGAAAATGCATTAGCTCTGATACCAATCATTCAGTAGAGCACAGGAGGTGTTTTGCTCAAAGCAAGCATTATTTTCATTCAGAATTATAACTGGGAACACTTCACTGAAAGAATGTTTCTTTGCGTTTCTCAGAATCACAGACTATCCTAGAGCAAATTTAACTTGTTACAACACAGAGGACAAGCTTCTGACATTTGCTTAGCCAAACAGTTCAGCCAGAAACGATTGATGCAAAAATCCACTATGAAGACTAAACTGGTTAAAGGACACCTTGCACAACAGGAGTCGCATAAATTACGTTAGCCATGAGGATAGTTGAGGAGTCAGTTTTATTAGTCAGTATTAGTGCTGTAGCAAGTGACTTAAGCTGTTCAGGATGATTCTCCACAAGGCTCCAGGCCACATACACGAGTTTGGGTTTTCTACACTAACTCCAACAGAGCCTCATGGACAGAAGCCATGGCCCCAACAGGCACAAGAAACATTTAAAAGAACAAGCTCACTATTTTAAGGACACTCTCTTGCTCACAAATCCTTCTTGCGCTCTGGTAAGAGTTGTAAACTTGCTACCAGGCACAGAATGGAACCCACTGGCTTCACTAGGGTGTCTCACATGAGGAATAGTTGCAGGGTCAGGTCTTTGTCTGCCCAGGTGAAAATATTTGCCCACACTCTTTATGTAAGTGTGTCAAGAGGGAATTAGAAAAATCCTAAAACCCGGTAAATAGATTATAGCCACTTTAATAGGAAATTCATTCTTCTTGTGGCTATTGAAAGAAAAATCACTAGAGATTGCATATCTCTTAGTATATAGCATCTATTTGAACAGAAAATAAAATATATTAAGTCAGTGGAAAAAACAGACTTTATTTCTGCAGGTTTTGGATGAAGTGACATCTGTTCTGTTTTCTCTCTGCTAGGCACACGGGGACTGCTCTGCTATCTCATAGCATGCAACACAAAAAAACCCCACCCAAAGCTGCACAGATATGCAGTGTTAGCTTTCAATGGAAACTTTTCAATGCAGAATTACCAAGATAAGAATTTTCTATTTACAGTCCTTGATACTAGGGTTTTGTAGCATTCAGAAAAAAACCTCCTGTGGTTTCCCTGCAGGAAACCCATGATACTGCTTGTAATAGGAGCCATAATTTCAGGGGCAGTTAACGAGATAACATTTTGCTTAACAGTGGTTTAAGCAGTGAATAAAGACAGGACTTAGTGTACAATGCACAAGTGACACTGATTAGTTTTTTAAATTTATCATTAAGTAAACATTCATGGTAAGAGCTAGAAGAGCTCCCTGCAGCATTTGAGGCTTACTTGAAAGGCCTCACTCTTCCTGGCAGCGATTTTACACCTGTAAATACTCCTGTAGTACCGTTGCTCATTTGTGTCCCCGCTCAAGGGGCACCAGGTCTGTGCCTGCAATCTAAAGAGCCACATGCTAAGTTTAAAAGAAGATTTCTACTTCTCAAATGTGTTTGTGTGATCAGAACCAAAACAGGCTCCACTTCGGCATAAGCTCTATTCAAAAAATTTATGCTGTAGTTACTTTCCCCAGCAAATCCTGGTTTCATTATTCAAAATATTTTGCCACTTCAAATGGAAATATAATTTACATCTTGCAGGAAGACCTACACTTTTCAAGACTTTTACTACAAAGTGTGTCTCATTCTTTGCAAAGGGGTTTCCACTACACCACTTAGGACTGAAAATGATGTAACTTTTCAATGAAAGGTTGTAATTTGAGTAGTAATAAAGTAGGCATTTGAGGCCTGATTTTACTGTCAGCTGTGCAACTTATTTCACTTTCAGGAAGCTAGAATAAACATTCATTCTGAGGTTTTAGAAAACCACAACTTGCTGGCAGCATGCATACATTACAAAAATGTACTAAGGTATGGTTTATTTGACTCCATTTGAGCAGAGTTTTACTCCATATATATCTGTGCACAGAAATATTTAATAGTACTAGGTCATGCAGAAAAAAAATTAGGGAAAGAAAAGTGCAACTTGAAATTAATTTGGCTAATTCAGTTAGGGATAACAAAAAGGCCTTCTATAAATACATTAATAACAAAAAGAGGGACAAGGAAAACCTCCATTCTCTGTTGGACTTGGAGGGAAATATAGTTAACAAAGATGAGGAGAAGGCTGAGGTACTTAACACCTACTTTGCCTCAGTTGTTACCAGTAAGACAGGTGGCCCTCAAGACAACTGGCCTATGGAACTGGTAGACAGAGAGAGGGAGCTGAATAGCTCTCCTGTATTCCAGGAGGATATAGTTAGTGACTTACTGAGCCAGCTGGATCCTCACAAGTCTATGGGGCCAGACGGGATCCATCCCAGGGTGATGAGGGAGCTGGCAGAAGAGCTTCCCAAGCCGCTCTCCATCATCTTCCAACAGTCCTGGCTCTCTGGGGAGGTCCCAGATGATTGGAAGTTGGCCAATGTCACCCCAATCCACAAAAAGGGCTGCAAGGCTGACCCTGG